>PVIY010009849.1:11627-71056 GCA_004026745.1 Myrmecophaga tridactyla | reverse complement strand
GTTCTTCAGAGGAAAGGCAGCTAACTTTCCACTGAGGCTCTTTCTTACGTGGAAGGCACAGGATGGTCTCTTCTGGTCTTCTCTCCAGGCCCTTGGGTTCCAACAACTTTCCCCGGGGTGACTTCTTTCTCCATCTCCAAAGGCCTGGGCTGAGCTGCAAGTGCTGAGATGAGGAATGCCGAGCTGCTTAGGCTGTGCTACATTGCGTTCTGTCATTTAATCACCAGCCAATTAAGTCAAATGTCACTCATTGCAGCAGACACGCCTCCTAGCCGACTGCAGATGTAATTAGCAACAAATGAGGTTCACGTACCATTGGCTTATGTCTGCAGCAACAAAACTAGGTATGCTCACCTGGCCAAGTTGACAACTGAATCTAACTAACACACCCAGTTACCTGGTCAGGCAAGCACTGGCCTGACCATTGCTGCAAAAATATTTTGTGGCTGGTTGATAAAATGGAAGGCTGGCGTATTAAATCATCAGTCAGTTAATTGCATCTGTGGCTGATTACACTTGCAGTCAATAAGACACGCCTCCCACCAAGGAAATAATCCAATCAGTTGAAGACTTTTTAAGGGTGAAAAAAAGAACTTTTTGCTTCTTCAGCCAGTGAGCCTCTCCTGTGGAGTTCATCCATACCCTTCACACCCTGCCCTGTGGATTTTGGACTCTTCCATTCTCATGGTTGCATGAGACACTCTAATAAATCTCATATTTACAGATATCTCCTGTTGGTTCTGTTTCTTTAGAGAACCCTAATACACATGGCTCTAATTTTAAGCACCTGTACAATACTCAATTGAGGCAAGATATGCCTATTTTTATTTGCCTTTCCATTTTATTGGTTATTTAATCTTTCTTGGTTGAATAACTCCTGGAAAGCAAATTCGTAATATCAGCCGTTTCTGTATGGCCAGATGAAGTAAACTGGGCAGCAGAAATGCTGTAATGACTTCATGAAGAAGGAATTGGAGTGTGGATGTTTTCTAGCAGATAGAGTTAAGAACAAAGAGTAATAGCAAACTAGGTGGTGCATAGCTTTGCATAGGTAGGAGAGTTCATTAGTCTAAAGGTGTCATGTTTCCTAAGCAAGAAGAGTGGAAGAGTTCTTAACTAGTCAATCAGTTACTTAGTAAAGATGGGATTCAGGAGACCAAATATTAAACCTTATTAGTGTGTCTAGATTAAAACCTTTTTAGTTATCTTATCAATGAACTCTTCTTTAGAATATTATTTAAAATCACATATATGTTCAAATATGTGTAAGTTTAATAAATATGAGCGTGTATTATCTAACACTTCTGTAGATTGGGAGTCCAGCATGGGTCTCCCCATTGCTTAAAATCTCGCTAGGTTTAAAATCAAAGTGTCAGCAAGCCTCTGTTCCTTGGGAGCTCATTTATGTTGCTGGCTAAGATTATTTCCTTGCAGCTGTATGACTGAAGTCCCATTTGCTTGCTGGCTGTCAGTAGGGACCAGTCTTTGCTCCTAGAGGTTCTTCACATTCCTTCTTACGCTTTTCATGAGCTCCCACAGGCCCCTGACCTGTCCTTGCTCTCAGTGCCAGCAACAGTACAAGTCCTTCTCATGCTTCAAATCTCTCTAATTTTGGTTGCTGCATTCCTCTGCCTCCAACCTAAGAAAGTTTTCAGCTTTAAGGGCTAATGTGATTAGATTGGCCACCTGGATATTCAGGATATGCTCCCTATCTCAAATTCCTTAACCTTATTTATATCTGCAAAGTTCCTTTTGCTTTGTAACCTAACATATTCACAGGTCTGGGACTTAGAGTGACATTTTTCAAGGGCCATTAGTTCTACCTATTTCAGTACAGATTTTCTTTTGGGGAGAAGAAACAATTTTTGAATCAGTTTTCACTAGTTTTATAAGTAATTCACCACTCTTAATTTACATAGAATACTAAATTTTCCTGGGGTTTTGAATAGGTTAAATCACTTTGCTAGCTTAATATGTTTTAAAGTTGTAAAAGAGTAAAAAATGATTTCTTATAGAAATATATATGTTACTGATTTTCTTTTTGATGATATAGAAAGAAGAAAATCTTCCTTGTTTCTTCAACTAGCTGTCTAGCCAAAGGCAAATATATACATTTGTAAATAGCAGATTTTGTAATGAGTTTGTACAGTACTGGCTGAGACTTATGAAGGTACTTAGGTCTGAGAGCTGTTTAGTAATGCATGGTTGTAAACCTTTTAGCATTCTTAGATTTTGTTTTAGTCATAATTTATTCAGCACATATAAGGAAATTCCTACTAAGTCCTGGCCTGATGCCAGTGTCTAGGGATACGTATTTATTTCTGCCTTCATAGAGCTTAATATTTTTCAGGAAAGAGAGAACTTTAAAGTAATTACATTATGATGACTGTTAGCATAATTGAAATATGTGATGCTACCAGAGTGCATAGCATCATAGAAATAATGAAACCTCATGTCACAATGCTTTTGCAGCTTATTTCCAACTAGACATTTAAAATTTCTCTTTCTTTACAAACTCTGAAGTTTCTTAGGAGCATTTGAATTGTGGATGCCAGTAGTCTTAATGAAAAGCAAAACTTGTGATTTCTTATGCTTTTCAATTATTTAATGATTTCAGTTATTTAATTTCCTATTCTTCACTCATTGGATTTCTTTAAAACATTGATTGCTCTCTAGTAATGTAGTAAAGAAAATTAATTATTTTATACTGTTAGTCATAAAGTGCTAATAAGGTACAAAATGATGATAATGCTATAGAAAGTAACTTTTCTAAGGAGCCCTAGAAAGCACTGTAGTAGCAATATATTAACAGCTAAAAAGTAACTTCTTAAGTACAATTGCAGTAGAACTTTCTGTAGTGATGGAAATGTTTTATACCAGTGCTGTACAATCTGGTAGCCAATAGCCATATTTGGCTTTTGAGTGCTTGGAATGTGGCTATTGTGAGTGAAGAACTGAATTTTAAATTTCTAAAAATTAGTTTCAGTTTAAATTTGAATTGCCAGTTTTACTTAATGGCTATGAAATTGGGCAGTGCAGTTCCACATCGTATTTTAAATACATTTGTATAGTCATATATATATATTTTTTTGTATGCTGTATGGCAAGGTCACATTTCATTATTTTTCCATGTGAGTATCCCATTATTGCAGCATCATTTGTTGAAGTTTTGTTTGTTTGTTTGTTTTTTTGGTAAGTGCATGGACCATATATTTTTGCAAAATGATACTAGTAGGACCCAACACTCCAAAATCTGACAGCTGTAATGCCTAAGATGAGTAATGCAAAGATTAACTCTCAAAAATCAAACTTACTCATGCTAAGAACTTTGCTTTACTCATGGTGTGAATAGAGAATTTTTCTATGGATAATAATAACAGCAGCCACCATCTATTGAGCACTTGTTAGATCCTTATTGTTTACATTTAATCCTCCCAATAATCCAATCAAGAGTAAATATTATTATTCATGGTTTACAGAGAGAGAAACTGAGGTTCATTAAAAAATAGGGTGGTCACCTGGTAAGTTGCAGAGCCAGAATTTCACTCTGCCCTGTCTGACTTCAAAACCTGTGATATTAACCATTAGAGTCTAAATTTATCAGGATTTACAGAGATGGTAAAGCATGAGGGAGAGATAATATCAACTTTTTCTTCTCTTCTGTGATTGTTCTGAGTCATCTGACCATTTTCATCCTGCCTTCACTCACCTGGATATCAGTATAGAGGATATTTTTACACACATCATTACCATTTTTCCTTCAACCCTTTCCACAGTGTGACTGACTAGTTAACAAAACCTCTTTCCTTTCTGCATGAGAATTTGACCTTCAGTTAACTTCTCAGAATTGTTTTCCTGAAAACAGATAACGATGGTATATATCAGTTATTTTACTAGATACCATGACTTCTATGGTAGAAATGATCCCTGATTAATTAATTGCATCTGGACTGGAAGGAACTAAAACACCTGACAAAGAAGTCGTAACTTTGGACTTCCTTGTCTTGTTCCTTGAAGTGGCCCTGGAAGGTGTACTTATGAGGCACTAAGAAATTGTGATTACTGAGGGTCATGAGTCTTCTAAGCCAGGGTAACTCTTGCACCTGTTAGATGTGAATCTTGACTCCTTGCACCTGAATTGTCCAGCTGTGCAGGACTGCTGCAAAGACTCTTGTAGAAGAGAAATGTTTGAAGTTGCCCTGCTGGCAAGCTGTGATTTCTGTCCTGGATCTTTCTGAGGACTAATGCCAAGTTTGACCTTTGGTAGTCTTTGAGTCTAAATGCTTGGTTAGCCTAAGAAGAACCCCTGCATTCCAGACACAATTAACCGTTGTTCACTCAGGAAAAAACAAAACAAACTTCCATACTTGGGCCAAGGAAAGACAAACTACTGAGACTCATTAAAGGTGTTATGCTTTCTCAATTGTTTCTACTTGTTATTTAAAAAGTAGTAGTGCTGTGGAAGATAATACAAGGTGAATAAAAAAAAAATTTTTAATAGCACTACTTTGGTTCTTATTGCGTACTTATAATCTAAAGGAGACCCCTAGAAACATTGACAAAATGCATATAGCATTATATCTTAGTCTGCCCCTAATACTCAATTTAAAGTCCCCTTCCTACCTCACAAATGCTTTGTTATATCATCTTACTCTGTTTTTTTTCACAGTAACATCTATATGGAATTATTGCATTATCATTTTTATTTATTCACTTGTTCGTGTGATGCTTATTTGTTTAGAATGAAAGCTCCATGAGAGCAAGGAATTTGCCCTTTTTGTTCATCACTGTCTCCCCATAATTTTAACAGTGGTTAACTAAGTAGGGCCTCAGTATACACTTGAAAGAATGAATGGAAAACACTTTCAGCTTTTAAAATTTCACCTTTTATCACTCATTTTTTGAAGCTGCTAAATATTGAGACTGAAAGATATGATAATTTGGATACAGAGCTGATGAAATTTCTGTCATTTCTAAGGAAAAACTCTGATAAAGAAATATTCTCTACCTTTGGGAAAATTGAGTCCTTGTTTTGCCTGTTTTGGGAGCTGGGACTCTTTGTCATGTAGTCAGGAACTCATCATGGAGGAAAGAGAGTACTTTTTATTCCTTTATGTGACTTCAGAAAAGTAGTCCCATTATTTTTCTTCCAATCCCTTATTCAAATGGTGAGGATGTGTATTTTAAAAAGCATAACTTATTATGTACTTTGCTATTTTGATCTATGAAATGAAAGCCTTAATCATCAATACCTGTGCAAGTCTAAAGAGATGTATAAGGATGGTATGTGATGTGACTGTTGGACTGTGATTTACAAATAATCCTTATTACTTGTCCCCATCATTCTCCGTTCCCCAGAAAACCTGCAGATTTCCAAAACATTGTGTAATTGTTTCTCTACTGATATTGGGAACAAACAGGAGGGAGTATGGGAAGAGGTTTACCATCAATTTGATGTATTAATTCTGCTGGTTGTTAGAACTACACCACCACCACCCTCATTTTTTATTAGCACTCTCTCAGGCATCCTTTATTTTTTTTTAACATTTTAAAAAATATATAGCATATATACAAAGAAAAGAAAGAAAAAGCAATGATTTTCAAAGTACACTTCAACAAGTAGATGCAGAATAGATTTCAGAGTTTGTTAAGGGTGTCCATTCCACTATTTCAGATTTTTCCTTCTAGCTGCTCCAAGTCACTGGAGGCTAAAAAAATATTTTTTTTCTTTTTTGTGAAAAGTAACATATATACAAAAAAGCAATAAATTTCAAAGCACATCTCAACAGTTAGTTATAGAACAAATTTCAGAATTTGGTATGGGTTACAATTCGACAATTTTAGGTTTTTACTTCTAGCTGCTCTAAGATACTGGAGACTAAAAGAAATATCAGTATAATGATTCAGCAATCATATTCGTTTATTAAACTCTACCTTCTCTGTTTAACTCCACCATCAACTTTGATCTTTCCCCCACTCTTTAGGAGTATTTGGGCTATGCCCATTCTACCTTTTTCATGTTGGAAGGGTCTGTCAATAATACGGGATGGGGGATGGAACTAGTTGATTTTCTGGAGAGGCTGGCCCCTCTGCATTTCAGGACTTCTCTGGTCCATCTGGAGGTTGTAGGTTTCTGGGAAGTTACTCTAGTGCATGGAACCCTTGTGGAATCTTATCTGTTGCCCTAGGTGTTCTTTAGGATTGGCTGGAATGGTCCTGGTTGGGGTTTGGCAGGTTAGGATAGGTAGCAATGTCTAACTGAAGCTTGTGTAAGAACAACCTCCAGAGTAGCCTCTTGACTCATTTGAACTCTCTGTGCCACTGATCCTTTGTTAGTTATACTACTTTCCCCCCTTTTGGTCAGGATGGAATTGTTAATCCCACAGTGCCAGGGCCAGATTCATCTCTGGGAGTCATCTCCCATGTTGCCAGGGAGACATTCACCCCTGGATGTCATGTCCCACGTAGGTGGGAGGGCAATTATTTCACTTTACAGAGTTGGGCTTAGAGAGAGTGAGGCTACATTTGAGCAACAAACGAGGTCCTCCAGAAGTAACTCTTAGGTATACCTATAGGTAGTCTAAGCTTCTACATAAGCTTCAGAAGAGTAAGGCTCAGGATCAAGGATGTGGCCTATTGATTTGGGTGTCCCTAAAGTTTGACACAGTATCAGGGAATTCCCCGATGACAAGGTTTAATAGTACCATATTTTTTTCTACCATTTCTCAAGGGACTTGGCCAATACTTTTTGATTATCTGCTTGATATACTCTAGGATGTGTCCAGGCATTACATTAAGCTATACAGGATTAAAGGCCCTCATTCTTATTCTGGGCTCCCTGTGTTTGGATTGTTTAAATGATCTATCCAGATAGATTGAGTTAGATTATGTGCTACAGAAAATTTAGGTTCTGGACAAAATACACCTTTCTTCCTTTTGGTTTCAAAGAGTAGATCAGGTTCTAAAATATAGACAATGTCTTCATTACCCCTGTATTCTGAATTACCTTAATCCCAAATTGATTGGCTTTGTTCTTAACTCTAAATACCAGGTTTAGATATATAAAACAACCTCCCAAAATCCAGAAACCGTAATTACCACTCCAGGCTAAATGTGACTGCTATAAGAGTTTATGATTTAGGCCCCTGTGCTCTTATAAGTATTTTCTAAATGAGACCATACAATAATTGCTCTTTTGTTTCTGGCTTGTTTTGCCTTGCCAGATATCCCACAGTTCATTCACAATGTTGTGTGCCTCACAGCTTTGGTCTTTTTGTCGCAGCACAATATTTGCTCATATGTATACACCATTGTTTACCAATCTACTTCTCCGTGCATCCTTCAGTCACCTCCATTCATTTGGCATTATGTATAATATCCAAAGTCAACAGTCCATTGCCACTGTCAGTTTTAGATAATTTCATTGGTCCCAAGAGAAAGATAACCAATAAGCACCAATAAGAGTTAAGATAACCCTTAACTCTTATCCATCCCGCTATTATTTACCCCTATTTTTGCTGTGGTACTGTTGATGTTTTCCTGTTAAACATACCCCATAGCATACAGTAGCAATTTCCACCCCCTGTACCCTAAACTGATACATTCTTTATATAAGATTCGTACCTTTGGAGTAGTTCATGCAAAAGCTTATTTATATTTGTAGTGTTAATCAGTGGGCCACATGGGTCTATACAACCCCTTTCAATCTTGTTTACCTTCAATATGGTAATATTATTTATAGACCAGTTAGTGAACTGCCTTCACTTCTACCTACTCCCTTACATTTGCGTTCAACCTTATAAGCTAACCGTTACCCTTGTCTAGCTTCTGTCTATCTCTAGGTCCCCTGTATTCTTTATTCTAAACCTCTGATTTTACCTTTTCAGTATCTATCCTTTTGCGTCTGGCTTATTTCACTCAGCATTATGTCCTCAAGGCCCGTCCATCATGTGCTTCAGGACGTCATTTTGTCCTACTGCTGCATAAGATTCCGTTGTATGAATGTATCACATTTTGTTAATCCACTCGTCTGTTGATGGGCACTTGGACTGTTTCCATCTTTTGGCAATTGTGAGTAATGCTGCTGCGAACATCATTGTGTAACTGTGCATTTGTGTCATTGCTTTCAGCTCTTCTGCGCATATACCGAGTAGTGGTGTAGGCATCCTTTCTTTATTGCATTTATTTGACAATCCTGGGCCCAAAACAAAAAGTTTTTGTTAGGGGTCATTATATTATTAGAATTTAAACTAAGATTGTAGAGTAAAAGAATATAAAACCTTTACCCATGAAAATAGAGATATTTGTTGGGGCCTTCAAATGTATGTGGTGAAATACTTAAAATGGGCTCGCTAGTTTAAATGCACATTATAAGTGTATGTGTGTGTATATTAATTTTGATTTTTAAATAAATTTTATTGAGGTATACTTTACATACAGTGAAACACACTCATTCTAATTATGCAGTTTGATAACTTTGGCAAATATCAGGTACAGATGTTTTTTATAGAAAAATAAGCTCTCTTGCATTTCATTGGGTTCTTGCAGTTTAGAAATTAGAATAAATAGGAAAATATGGACCACATGAGGAAAGATGAGGGCAACCTAAAATAAAGTAGCAGTTACACAGTTAATAGTTATTATCTGATATGGAAACCCAAACAGTCCTAATTTTTATTGGATATGCATATACTTGGAATCATACAATTTCTGCCCAGTTGTATACAAATATAGATCATTATACTACATATTGTCTGATGATAGTTTTCTGGGAATTTTTTTTAAACAGAATTGAGTAAACTTCACACTTGTAGAAAATAATCTGTGTTCCACAATTGAAACAGAATTATACTGATTCTATTCTCATTTGGAATAGCTGCACAGTAAATCACCTGGGCAAACACAATTTGGATACCATTTACTAAGGATTTAGTTACAAAAAAGAAACTCATTTCAATTTCAGTGGTGACAGCTGTTGAGTGAATTTTTGTGTGATATCCTTCAAGGCAGGAAATGATATATTCTAACTTCAGCTCCCATCATTTCCTACTCACCCAGCAAGTCCAAACTGCAGGGATTGTGCTCTCTAAACGTCTGAATGGCCTAGTTTATGGGGGCACAGTATTTTTTTTAAACATCCAAAATGGGCAAAATTGTGACTGCAAAAGTGAATATAGAGTGATGTATTTGTTTCTTCTTCCTGAAATTGTTTTTCCATTTGTGCTATGATTATACCTGGCTTTATGTGAAGGGGTCATATTGGAACTTGGTATACTTTAATAGAATGATTTAGAAGATTACAGTTCAGTTTGAAAGATGTATTAGCCTACCTCTTTTTAATGGTCCAAATACACATTTCCTTGATGCAGAGATCAGTTTTGATTACTTGTGATGCTTTCTTCACTGCTTTTTTATTTTATGCCAGTTTTCAAAATATGATAAACTATAGCCTGTCAGACAGAAAGGAGCAAATAGTTTTAACTTCTTTAGGTTCAAGAGTATGGGGAAAAGTTGTCAAAGAAAGGAAATATGTTTATATGTTACTGTTTTATGAACAAAATCTTTATTTCTTGGTGGAGAGGGTGGGCAGAAAGATATCCCCAGAGGGTAGGAGAGGAATTCTTTCCTGTCTGACCCAGGGTCTTGCTGTAATCCACATTCATATCACACATAGGTTGGTCTCTTACAAATGAGAGAGAAGAATGGGTCATTGAAGCTAGGTATTGAGGTGGACCAAGCAGATACCATGACTCCCAAGTAGAAGGGTATCATAGTTTTATTTTTCCCCAAAGAAACAATTCAGGTTACCTCCAAACTAATCAGAATTCAAGATTGCTTCCTTAATAATATAAACGGCAAACTGTGAGTAAATTTTTAAAAACTTGATCCCCTAGTAAATTGTGTGAAAACAAGCATACTTGCAGTAGACTTGAGACCCTTCCTTTAGTGGGCCCAGTTGCAGCTAGTAGTCTGTTCATGAATGATAGAGACTGATTTTAACTTGGTAAATAAGAAGTCAGGGTAGATCATTTGGTTATTCTACAGATATACCTTGTCCTCATCATGTTATTGCTTCATGTCATTATGTCCTTATTCTACAACAATGCTGTCCATTAGAAACTCATAATGGGAGCCACAAATGTGTAATTTTAAATTAAACAAAAATTAATAAAATATAATTTCAACATGTAATGACTATGAAAAATTTTTAATGAAATATTTTACATTCTTTTTTCATGCATCTTCAAAATCTGGTACATATTTTATACTTATTGCATATTTCAGTTCAGACTAGCTGCATTTCAAGTGCTCAGTAAGCACATGTGGCCGGTATCTACCATATTGGACAGTGCAGTTCTACAAAACTTTATTCCATTTGAATCCCTTGTGTTTGAGATTGAATATTCGTACAGAGTATAATCAAAGAAAATAATGACAGGCTTCCCAACCTTTCCAAATCATCAGATTATTTAAGGCATCTAAATTCTACTACTTCAAGGTTAAATATTTTATGTGAGAATACAAAGAAGGTAGAAAAGAAATACCGTTTCTTCTAGTATTCACGCAAAGAAGTGAATGAATGTTAAAAGTATAGAAAACCAACCACCAAAAGATTTAAATGTAATAAATTTAGGCCTGAATGATGATGATGATTACAATTTGAGTGAAAAAGACTGTGATAAACCCTTTGCAAACATCTCATTTGATCCTTACAACAACCCTTTGAGGGAGGTACTTTTGTGATCCCTATTTTATTAGTGAGGAAACTGAAGGAGAATGGTAGATTTATGCAAAGTCACATAGATGGTGCATGGACTCAAACCTAAGACTATTGGATTCTGAAACTGTTGCCCTTAGCCGTTCTTCTCTGCTTACTTTCTTGTTCATGCCTCTGTGACTACCTAGGACAAATAGGACTTAGAAAATTATGCAAGTAAGGAATTGCAACTAATTCCTAAACCATTGCAATGATTTGACTACTCCTTGTTTATTAGGCTCTGAAAAAGAGAAAATGATTGGTGAAATGATCACCCTTGAAAAGCTGACTTTTGCCCTCTCATTTTGTCATTTGTACCCTGTGGCATTTATGTCACAGTAGTGGAGTTTGTGAATACTGCTCTTGGAGCTAAAGTGTGACGATCCATCTTCTGCTAACAATCAGTGCCACAGCGTGAAAAGATTACTTTTTTTCTTAACCAGCTAATCTTGTCATGAGACCCACAAATAAATCCACTTTGATGTAATTTCTGCTTTTTGTTTTCAACTCTCAGTTTCAACACTCAAAAAACAATTCCCTGTTGTGTACCTAAATGCTCATATTGATATTCTGGTGCATTGAATGGGACTTAAATTTCTATTGTTTCTACAGGAGTAGGTTTGCCTTTCACTTAAGATTCACAGATCAGATGTCTGCAACTGTATATTTTTCAAGTTATCTTTTTTATATGCCAAGTATATTTTTATTCTGTAAATTAGGTCTTTGAGTGGTAGTGTTTGGTAGATGTGATTAATAAGGCCTCAGTCATACCTTCCTTCCCCATATTGGATTGATTTAATTGAATTTTAAATAGAGTCATTCTAACATTTGGTTCCATAAATATGTGTTTTGGATATTTTAAAAGCCTTACCTTTATCCTGTCAGTTCTTAAATTATCCCAATTTAGTTAACTTTACAATTTCCTATTTATTGTGATTTTTAAGCTTTATTGAAAATCAGAAGTGCATACATCTTACTGTTTAATGAACTTGATAATATGGAAGGAAAAAAATTCCTCAGATGTTACTGAGTTTTAATTAAATTGCATATAGGTTTCTTGAATTAATTCTACATTAAAAAGATGTTTTATATATTTTGTGTATCATTAGTTCTCTTACTGTAGGTTAAATAACACCATCTACTCAAGAAAAACTGGAACAAATAAGAACACACTTAATTCTAAGTAAAAGGTTTGTTATACACAAGTGCAAAAATCATGTTTTCTTAGAAAATACTATTATGTATACATTAGGTTTTTAAAAAATTGACAAGCCTCAAATTTTCATTAAAATGGAGACAGCACTGTTATTACAAAAGTTGGTAGAATTTAAAGTTTGTTTTTATTTTAATGTGTTTTTTTTTTTTTATATTTGGACCTGTGTCTCAGGACCCACCTACCCAGTTGCAGTTTTTTTAATCCCTGCCTCTGCTAGTCCTTTTGCCATCTAACCCAACCTCTTCAACAATAAACTGTGATGGAGAAATTTCCTGGGCTTTGCTTATCTGTTTCTGCCTGACTATCTGATATGTGTTAACCCTTCAGATCCTGAGGAAATAGACTTTATTTCAAAATGCCACCCCCTTATCACGTTTACTTTAGAACCCTTCCAATACCCTTAATAAACTCCAAATGTATACTTCTATGGACCTAGTCAAATTTTAAGAATGTTTTTAAGTGTATGCATTAGGCAGGGTTCTGCAGGGAAACAAAAGCAATAAGAAATATATACATATATATAAAATGTATATATTATGAGACTGTAGGAATTAGCTCATGTATACTGTGGTGGTTGGCTAGTATGAATACTATAGGGCAGGCCTCAAGCTGGGAACTCTGACGAAGGTTTTTGATGAATTCCCTAGAAGAGCCTGGCTGGTTGAAGTAGAGATGGAAATTCTTCCTTCTCACTGCTGAAATGATCAGTTCTCTCTGTAAGGCCGTCTGTTGATTTAATGAGACTTCTCTTATTGCTGAATGCAGTCTCTTGGGTTGATTGTAGATGTTATCAGCCATAGATACTGTTTTAGTTTCCTAGGCTGTTCAAGCAGATGCATGAAATGGGTCAGGTCTAACAATGGGAGTTGATTCACTCACAGTTTGAGGCTAAGGAAAAAGTCCAAATAAAGGTGTCATTAAGTTAATGCTCTCTTCCAGAAGACTGTTGCATTCTGGGGTGATCTTTGGTCCTTAGCTTGTCACATGGCGAGGTACATGGTAGTGTCTTTTGGTCTCTGTCTTCTCATCTGTGTTCCACTGATGTTCAGTTCCTTACTTCCTGTGGCTTTCACTCTGAGTTTCATTCCACTTATAAGGATTCGATAATAGGATTAGGGGGAATCCTGATTGAGGTGGCCATACCTTAACCAAAATAACCTCATCAAAAGGTCCTACTTACAATGGGTTCTTAAATTTAAGAACATATTTTCTGGGATACATACGGCTTCAAACCACCAAAGGTACAAACCTAGATATGATTAAAATCCAGGAAATACCCTCATAGTAAAAATCAGGCCAGTGTTTGCTTGACCTGGACACCATAACCTAGCCAAATTGACACACGAATTTAACCATCACAGAATGCAAAGTTGTTAAACCACAAAAGATAAAAATATGAAAGCAAACATGCTTTTGACCCTATGTGATAATCTCATGGAACTATCCTACTTCTAAGCCTTCACAGTCATTCTGTGAAGACTACATTCTTTCAGTCTTCCACTTTACTCTTCATCCCTCATTCCTACTAACTATTATCTTCCCCCTAATCTCAGCTTTTCCTGCTAGACCCTTCAGGTCATCTACCTTCTGGCTTAGACCCTGTTGTCAGCCATTTCAGCATTCTAGTAATAGTTGAGTGTCCTATAGTCTGTGTTTCTAAAGCATAACTCTGTATTTGGTTCCATTATCTTGCTCAAAAGCCTTTAATACCACAAATTGATTATACTCTCTTCCCATCTTTCTTTTAGAAGAGACCTCTTCTCTCTGATTTGGGGTCTTTTTATTTTGAGCATTGTTGTGCTCCAAACATTGTGCTGTCTAGATCATCTCTGGATCCTTCACTGCTTGACCTCTTCTTTGGTCATAAAGGTGTTTAACAAGCATATGCTGAGTGATTGATGGGCTATACAGGGACTCTTGAAGAATCTTTTTTGGTAATTAGTATCAGTTATATCCAGATGAGGGCAAGAGTATATCCTTAATTTTCTACTGGGATGTGGAAAATGTCTTGTTATAGAGAGTCTGACAATCTAATGACATTTTAAAAAATAAAGTTCACTCTGGGTTTTCTGCTTGAGTGGTGAAGGTGTTTATTTTGCTGGTGCAGTGCAGTGTTACATTTAGGAAAAGTACACTATCTCCATTTACACGCAGTGTCTTTGGATAGTATTCTAAAGTAATTGAGTACTCGCTGAACCATGACTTTATTGTTTTCACTACTTTCCTGACTTTTTTGGTAACTTGAGAAAACTAAATGACATTTTACTGTTAGTGCCTTTCACTTAAGACTCCAGGAAATAAAAGATAAACTGTTGCATAGAGAGCATAAGTAAATCACTGCAGTTCATAATCCCTCACCAACACCTGTATTAATGGAGGAACAAACTGAGGCATATTTTTTTCTCTGATTTACTTGTGATCAATCAGTGACTAAAGTGAGAATGAATTAAGTCAAATACTGATTTTTTTTTTGCCTCCCAATTAGTTAATCAAACATTTACTTTATATTTGGCTGAATATTTATTAGTGACCTAATTTGAATTTTGGGGCCCAACAAAATGTGTTTTGATCTGCTATATTGAGAATAATGTCATTTGTGGTATATCTCACTTTATTCTTTTGTGAAAGGTTATAAACATCAAAGCTTTTTATGTATATTGTAGATATCTTGTTAAAAACTGACCATTGGTGACAGTGATTGTTTTCCAAAATAAAGCTGTGATTATTTAAAACATTATTGTATTTGTTAATTGATATCTTGAACCAGTTGGAAGTAGTTTTTGCTGTCAAAAATTATTATTATTATTATTTCCATGTTTCCCCAATAAGATAATCATAAAGAAATGTTCATTCATCAAATTGATCTATTTTTTTTTATCATGAAAATAGGCTATATTTTGACAGCTCATTGGTGTAGATGCTGTATTCATTTGGAAGCTGAGACTGAGCTCTGAATGTGGCAGAAAGGTGCTTCACTTTTCCTGGGCACCTTTTTTTTCTTTTTTAACATTTTTTATTGTGAAATGTAACATATATACAGAAAAGTAGTAAATTTCAAAGTACAGTTTAACAAATACTTAAAGAAAAGACTTCAAATTATCATATGGGTTACAGTTCCACAATTTCAGGTATTTCCTTCTGGCTGTTCCAGTATACTAGAAACTAAAAAGAAATGTCTATATAATGATTTAGTGGTCATAATCCTTTGTTAAATCCTAATTTCTTTGTTATAATTCCTCCCTTTCATTTGATAATTCTGTCAGTATTCAGGAATATTTAGGCAATGACCACTCTAACTTCATGTTGAAAAGGACTGTTGAACATTACAGGGTAGGGGAATGCAACTAGTTGAAGTTCTGGGAGAGACTGGTACCTCTAAGTTTCAGGGCTTATCTGGCATAGGAACAATCTGGACATTTTAAGTTTCTGAATAATAAACATAATAAGTAAACTGTTTATAGAGTCTTAGTGAGCTCTGGGTTTTATTAGATTTTTTAGGGATGTTGGTTAAGACTTGGCATACCATGGCAATTTGTAATATCTGGCTGAAGCTTGCATAAGAGTAACCTCCAGAATGACATCTTGACTCTGCTTGAAATCTCGTAGTCACTGAAACCTTATTTTTCTTTTTCCCCTTTTGGTTAAGCAGGATTTCTCAATCCCGTGATGCCTGAGAAATTTATATCCCTGAAAGTCATGTCCTGTGTAGGAGGGATGGTAGTGAGTTAATTGGTAGAGTTTGGCTTAGAGAGAGAGGCCACATCTGAGCAACAAAGGAAGTTCTTTGGTGGTGACTCAGGCATAATTGTAAGTAGACTCAACTTCACCATTATAGAAATAAGTATCATAAGGCCAGTCTCAAGATTGAGGGCTTAGCCATTAAACTGAAAGTCCCTAATGCTTGAGAGACTATCAGGAATTCCCCAGGTGGAGAAGTTTAATAGGTCCATATATTTTCTCCATTCTCTCAAGGGACTTTGCAAATGCTTTTTAATTTTCTGCCCCAAATACTCTGAAATGTGTCAGGATATTACAGTAACTTGTACAGAATAACCAGACCTCATTCCCTATTTTGGGCTCTATGTATTTAGATAGTTTAAATATACTGACTAGACAGGCTAAGTTAGATATTGTGCTACAGAAAATTAAAATTTTGGACAAAATAAACATCTCTTCCTTTGGTCTCACAGAGAAGCTGAAGTTTTAAAATACAGACAATATCATCCTTTACCCTGTATTCTGATTTACCTTAATCCCAACTAGATCAGCTTCATTCATATCTCTAATTGCTCTTCCATCTCTCTTTCGTCTTCTTTAATAGTTGCTATATGGAGTAATGCTGACTTTCAGAGCTGTAGAACTCTAACTGAGTCTTGGGTGTCACACAGGGACCCATAGATCCAGGGAAGTATCAAGTAATACACAAAAAGCACAGCATTTCAGAATTTAGAAATAACACTTAAAACTCAAGAATAAATGTGACTGCTTTAAAGCTTATAGTCTAGGCCCCAATTTTCTTATAAGAATTTTCTAAACGAGACATGCAGTGTTTGTCCTTTTGCTTGCTGAACATAATGTCCTCAAAGTTCATTTACCTCATTGGATGCGTTACGACTTCATTCCTTTCTGTAGCTGCACAAGATTCCATTGTATGTATACATCATAGCTTGCCTGGGCACCTATTTTGAATCTCATTTAGTAACATCCCTTGGCATTGCCAAGTAAAAGCCAAAGGTCTAGTTTCATGAGCTATTGTGAATTGTTCTTAAGGATTTTTTTTCCTTTTATGGTAGCACTGTTTATTCCTTTTTCTTCTACCTTATTTTTTGAGTTTGTATCAGTGTTTCATTATTATGAAAAGAAAAATCCTCCTAGAAACATTCTAATAGACTTAAGAGAATTTATTATCTGAATATATATATATTTTTATAATTTCTTTGCAAGCCTGTTATCTGAATTGATGTTTCATTATTTACCTAAGTAGGTTTTATCCTGTGGAAAGTGAAATGATACCTTGGATCCAATCAGTCACTCAGTATAGAAACTTATGTTTTATCCTTGACTTCTCTACTTCCCTGATCAAGTCATGTCCATATCTTTCCAGAAAATCCCCTATATCTACTACCCCTTCTTGGTTCTATCTGTTGCTCCTCCTTTACTTCAGGCTGTCCCCATCTCTTGCCTGGAATATTGTAATATTCTTCCAACTGGTTTTCTGATCTCCGGTCTCTCCCCTTTCTAGTCGCTTCTTCATATTCCTGTCTACTGAAATGTAAATCTGATTATGTAGGTTCATTTCTAAAATCCTTTCATGGTTCTTCATTGTGTACAGAGCATGGGATTTGAGATTTATGATCTGCCTTTTCCATGTTGTATCTGACAATTTTGCTCCCACCTCAGCTTCATTTATCCATGATTATTTCAAATGTGTATGGAATACCTGTGATATTCCATAAAGGGGGGTAGAGAAATAATCCCATTCTGGATTCTTCTGCTCACCATCTTCATTCTATCAACTTTTCCCCATGAGTTCCATGCTTGTCCTCACTGGACTGTGGCCATCCCCCTTTCTATTAATAATCTTAGAAGTCCAATGTCTATATACATTTTTTACAGTCTCTCTGAGTGATTTATACCTAATAAAATTTTCGCGTTATATTGCTACCATTCTCTTGCTTTCTCCTTTTTTTCCTTGAAATTTTGCTCTTCTGTTTGTTCTATTAAAATGTTTGTTCTAGTAAAATGTTGAGGATGAAGAATTTTATACTGTTGTTCAGGAATATGTATGTGTCTTCTTTTATATGTCTTCTTTTTGCACTTAGTATGCTGCATTGATCTGGACAGAGAACACCTTCTTCTGGTACAATAATCTTTTAACTCTGTTTACTCAATAACCATAGTCATGTTTGTACACCAGTTTACCATTTATTGAGGTATTTGTTATTCTATTTGATCTGAACAATCCCATTAGATCACTGTAATGAATATCCTCAATTTATAGACTGAAAAGCTGAGGCTTATAGGGCTCAGTGGAATGGCTGAGTACCTCCCAGCTGGTTGATGGCTCCTTTCCTTCCTGTTATTTTTATATTTACTGGTTAAGAATGCAGCTGTTCTTTGTATTGGAATATACTTTATTGATTTTAAGTAGCACTTTGAGTATATTATTTCATTTGATTTACCCAGCATTTTTGTTATTAGGCAGGCCTGGAATTATTAGTGCCATTTTACATATGAGGATGGTACAATTCAGGAAGGGCTTGCCCCAGTTTGTAGTAAAAAAGATTAAAAACAAAACAAACAGATCTAAAGGTTTCTAGCTTACTGCCATTTCCATTGCCCTATGCTACCTCTTTGTTCCACTGTAAGGTGTATATATATATATATATATATTTTTTTTTTTTTTTACATGGTCAGGCACTGGGAATTGAACTGGGTCTCTGCCATGGCAGGCAAGACCTCAGCCTGCTGAGCCACTGTGGCCTGCCCTCCACTGTAAGATGTATTAGAAAATGAAATGCATTTTCTTTCTTGGGATTTTAGTGAAGCAATTTTCTGCTTATGCTCTATATTAAAATTAAAATATTAAAATCAAATGGCATTTGTTGGTTTAACGTAGCATGAGTTTTGAATGCCATAGTACTGTTATGATTAATGGAATGGATAGAATCCAATGTTAAATTTATTGAGAGAAATGTGCTGTTGAGTGATAAGTCATTCAAGAGTTAAGGACATAAGTTTTAAGGTGTGGATCATTCTGTATCACTCCTTGGCAATCTTTCCATTCTGCCCCCAGAGCAATTCTTGGCCTTCTTAGTTTGTAGGAGGGCATAGAGGGGATTGCAATCTACCACGTTATTGTAATAGTCTTCTGGCCAGAAGCTGCAGCATCCTCACCCCTCCCAAGATATCACTGTAGTTTTGTTTCATAATCCATACCTATTGTTTAATACATAAAACTGATTTATTTTGTGGAACAATGGCCCTCTACTGAGCATCCGAAGTGTTTATATTATATTGGTTGCAGGAAGAATACTGGGTTGGTAGGAGACAGAGTCCAGAATTCTCTATGACACTTCAATCTAAGAGTCTCCTTTAGTTGTGGAGACTGCATAACCCATGGTTTGATTGTGGTTTTCTGTAGCAGCTGTTTTTAGCTAATCATACCTTATATATCTGCATCTGAACCAGGGTTTATGTTGGGCTTGGGTAGTGTGATACTGTGTCAAAGAGATGAAAAATTACAAAAGTGAATTGTTTCAGGTAGTAAATACCAAGTAATGTTTCTTAATTTATAAATAATATTATAGCAGAACTTAATTATAGGGAAGGGGATGGCATGATGTAGTGAAGAAACAGAGAATTAGGAGTTAAAAGATTTGATGTTGCCACTGCAGTGCTGGTTGCTTTATGATCCTTTCAAGTTTCTGACTTCTCTGAGCCTCCATTTCCTCATTTGTCAAATATAAAATAAAAATGCTTCCTCAGAGTTGTTGTGAGGATCTAATTTGAAGATGCAGATGGTGATTCTTTGCACACTATAAAATGTTATTCAGATAATCATTTAAACAAACAGTGATTTCTGCATGTCAGGCCCTTTACAAAATTTATTTCAATTCAGACTTTTCACCAACTTTGGAGAATAGGCATTATTATCTCCATTTGACTGGGATTCAAAGGGGCTTAAGTAACTTGCTTATGGATCTACCACTCTTAAGTGATGGTTCCTGGATTTAAATCCTAGTTTCTTCTTTGCTATGCTGTTAATAAAAGAGAAATGGTAGAGTCTTGAAATTTTTTTTTATTATTTTAAAAATTTATTTACTTTTTATTTATGATACATAACCACATACAAACACAAACATTCTTATCATATGATCATTCCATTCTTGTTATATAATCAATAACTCACACTATCATCACATAGTTGTATATTCATCATCATGATCATTTCTTAGAACATCTGCATCAATTCAGAAAAGGCAATAAAAAAGAAACAGAAAAAAATTCATACATACCATACCCCTTATCCCTCCCCTTCACTGATCACCAGCATTTCAATCTACTAAATTTATTTTAACATTTGTTCCCCCTATTATTTATTTATTTTTAATCCATACATTTTACTTGTCCATCGATAAGGTAGACAAAAGGAGCATCAGACACAAGGCTCTCAGAACCACACAGTCACACTGCGACAGCCATATCATCGTACAATTATCTTCAAGAAACGTGGCCACCGGAGCACAGCGCCACATTTTCAGGCAGTTCCCCCCACCCTCTCCATTACACCTTAACTAAACAGATGATATCTATTTAATGCCTAAGAATAACTTCCAGGATAACCGCTTGACTCTGTTTGGAATCTCTTAGCCACTGACACTTTATTTTGTCTCATTTCGCTCTTCCCCCTTTAGGTCAAGAAGATTTTCTGAATCCCTTGATGTTGAGTTCCAGCTTATTCTAGGATTTCTGTCCCACGTTGCCAGGAAGGTCCACACCCCTGGGAGTCATGTTCCACGTAGAGAGGGGCAGGGCAGTGAGTTTGCTTCCTGTGTTGGCTGAGAGAGAGAGGCCACATCTGAGCAACAGAAGAGGGTTTCTTAGGGGTGATTCTTAGGCCTAATTTTAAGTAGGCTTAGCCTATCCTTTGCGGGATTAAGTTCATATGAACAAACCCCAAGATTGGAGGCTCTGCCTATTGCTTTGACTGTCCCCACTGCCTGTGAGAACATCAAGAGTTCTCCACTTGGGGAAGTTGAATTTTCCCCCTTTCTCACCATTCCCCCTAGGGGACTCTGCAAATACTTCCCTATTCACTTGTCAAATCACTCTGGGACTTGTCTGGGCATCACTCTGGACAAACCTATAAAATCTCATTTCCTACGCAAGGTTCCAAGTACTATAGTGTTCGACTGAGCGGTCCCCATAAGTTATATTAGGAAATGCACTAGTCAATATATAAATTTTGTACCAAATAAACATTTTTTGCTTGTCTCACACATAGGTTAAAGTTTTAAAATATTAATTACCATTTATTTTCAACACCCTGCATGCAGTTAGGTAGTATTGTGCTATCTATTTCTGAATTTTTACGGTCAGTCTTGTTGCACAATCTGTGTACAATCCCTTTAGCTCCAATTACCCAATATCTACCCCATTTCTATCTCCTGATGGTCTCTGTTACCCACTGAAATTCTCCAAGTTCATTAGCTTATGTCAGTTCATATCAGTAAGACCATACAGTATTTGTCCTTTTGTTTCTGGCTAATCTCACTCAGCATAATGTCCTTAAGGTCCATCCATGTTACATGCTTCATGACTTTATTCTGTCTTACAGCTGCATAACATTCCTTCATATGTATATACCACAGCTTGCTTAGCCACTCCTCTGTTGATGGACACTGTGGCTGTTTCCATTTCTTGGCAATTGTAAATAATGCTGCTATAAACATTGGTGTGCAAATGTCTGTTTGTGTTCTTGCCCTCGTATCCTCTAAGTAGATACCTAGCAATGGTATTGCTGGATCATATGGCAATTTTATCCTTAGCTTCCTGAGGAACTGCCACACTGCCTTCCACAGTGATTGTACCATTTGACATTCCCACCAACAGTTCATAAGTATTCCTCTTTCTCCACATCCTCTCCAGCACTTGTCATTTTCTGTTTTATTGATAATGGCCATTCTGGTGTGTGTGAGATGGTATCTCATTGTGATTTTGATTTGCATTTCCCTAATAGACAGGAAAGTTGAGCATCTTTTCATGTGCCTTTTGACCATTTGTATTTCCTCTTCTGAGAAGTGTCTGTTCATGTCTTTTGCCCATTTTGTATGTAAATGGGTTGTCTGTCTTTTTGTTGTTGAGCTGAACAATCTCTTTATATATTCTGGATACTAGACCTTTATCTGATCTATCAAATCCAAATATTGTCTCCAATTGTGTAGGCTGTCTTTTTACTTTCTTGATGAAGATCTTTGATGCACAAAAGTGTTTAATTTTGAGGCGTTCCCATTTATTTATTTATTTATTTATTCAATGCTTGTGCTTTGGGTGTAAGATCTAGGAAACCGCCTCCTATTATAAGATTGATAAGATATTTCCCTGGGTTTTCTTCTGAAAGCTTTATGGTTTTAGATCTAATGTTAAGTCTTTGATCCATTTTGAGTTAATTTTTGTATCGGGTATGAGATATGAGAACTCTTTCATTTTTTGCATGTGGATATCCAGTTCTCTAGGCACCATTTATTGAAGAGACTGTTCTGTCCCAGGTGAGTTGGCTTGGCTGCCTTATCAAAGATCAATTGTCCATAGATGAGAGGGTCTATATCTGAACACTCGATTCAATTCCATTGGTCAGTATATCTA
This sequence comes from Myrmecophaga tridactyla, assembly GCA_004026745.1. Taxonomy (NCBI): domain Eukaryota; kingdom Metazoa; phylum Chordata; class Mammalia; order Pilosa; family Myrmecophagidae; genus Myrmecophaga; species Myrmecophaga tridactyla. The sequence goes on along the minus strand of PVIY010009849.1, from coordinate 48,716 downwards.
TCTTTATGCCAGTACCATGCTGTTTTGACCACTGTAGCTTCATAATACACCTTAAAGTCAGGTAGCGTGAGGCCTCCGACTTCATTTTTCTTTCTCAGGATATTTTTAGCTATTCAGGGCACCCTGCCCCTCCAGATAAATTTGGTTATTGGCTTTTTCTATTCTGAAAGGTAAGTTTTGGGGATTTTAATTGGTATTGCATTGAATCTGTAAATCAATTTAGGTAGAACTGACATCTTAACTATATTTAGTCTTCCAATCCATGAACACTCTCTGCCCTTCCATTTATTTAGGTCTTCTGTGATTTCTTTTAACAATTTCTTATAGTTTTCTCTGTACAGGTCTTTTGTCTCTTTAGTGAAATTTATTCCTAAATATTTTATTATGTTGGTTGCAATTGTAGATGTAATTTTTTCTTGATTTCCCTCTCAGATTGTTCATTACTAGTGTACAGAAATGCTATAGATTTTTGATTGTTGATCTTGTAACCTGCTACTTTGCTGTACTCATTTCTTAGCTCTGGTAGTTTTACTGTGGATTTTTCAGAGTTTTCGACATATGGTATCATATCATCTGCAAACAGTGAGGGTTTTACTTCTTCCTTTCCAATTTTGATGCCTTGTATTTCTTTTTCTTGTCTAATTGCTCTGGCTAAAACTTCCAACACAATGTTGAATAACCATGGTGATAGTGGACATCCTTGTCTTATTCCTGATCTTAGGGGGAAAGTTTTCAGTTTTTCCTTGTTGAAGATGATGTTAGCTGTGGGTTTTTCATATATTCCCTTTATTATGTTGAGGAAGTTCCCTTCTGTTCCTATCCTTTGAAGTGTTTTCGACAAGAAAGGATGTTGAATTTTGTCAAAAAGCCTTTTCTGTATCAATTGAGATGATCATGTGGTTTTTCTGCTTTGATTTGTTGATATGGTATATTACATTAATTAAATGATATTGAACCATCCTTGCATACCTGAGATGAATCCTACTTGTTCATGGTGTATTAGTTTTTTTAATGTGCTGCTGGATTTGATTTGCTAGAATTTTGTTGAGGATTTTTCTCTATATTCACTAGGGAGATTGGTCTGTAGTTTTCTTTTCTTATAATATCTTTGTCTGTCTTTGGTATGAGGGTGATGTTGGCTTTGTAGAATGAGTTAGGTGACTTTCCCTTCTCTTCAATTTCTTTGAAGAGTTTGAGCAGGATTATACCAATTCTTTCTTGAATGTTTGGTAGAATTCACATTTGAAGCCATCTGGTCCTGGACTTTTCTTTTTGGGGAGCTTCTTAATGACTAATTCAATTTCTTTACTTGTGATTGGTTTGTTGAGATCTTCTATTTCTTCTTGAATCAATGTTGGTTGTTCATGCGTTTCTAGGAAGTTGTCCATTTCATCTACATTGTCAAGTTTATTGGCATAAAGTTGTTCATAGTATCCTCTCATTACTTCCTTTATATTTGTGGGGTCAGTGGTTATGTCTCCTCTTCCATTTCTGATTTTATTTATTTGCATCCTCTCTCTTCTTCTTTTTGTCAACCTTGCTAAGAGTCCATCGGTCTTACTGCTTTTCTCATAGAACCAACTTCCAGTTTTGTTGATTTTCTCGATTGTTTTCATGTTCTCAATTTCATTTATTTCTGCTCTAGTCTTCATTATTTCTTTCCTTTTGCTTGCTTTAGAGTTAATTTGCTGTTCTTTCTCTAGTTCTTGCAAGTGGACAGTTAATTCCTTGATTTTTGCTCTTTCTTCTTTTTTTGATATAGGCATTTAGGGCAATAAATTTCCCTCTTAGCACTGCCTTTGCTACATCCCATAAATTTTGATACATGTGTTTTCATTTTTATTTGCCTCGAGATATTTACTGATTTCTTTTGTAACTTCTTCTTTGACCCACTGGTTGTTTAAGAGTGTGTTGTTGAGCCTCCACATATTTGGAATTTTCTAACACTCTGCCTGTTATTGATTTCCAGCTTCATTCCTTTATGATATGAGGAAATGTTTTGTATGATTTCAATCTTTTTCAATTTATTGAGACTTGCTTTGTGACCCAGCATATAATCAGTCCTTGAGAATGATCCCTGCGCACTTGAGAAAAAGGTGTATCCTGCTGTTGTGTGGTGTAATGTTCTATATATGTCTGTTAATCATTTATTGTCTTTTTCAGATTCTCTGTTTCTTTATTGATTCTCTGTCTAGATGTTCTGTCCATTGATGAGAGTGGGGAATTGAAGTCTCCAACTATTATGGTAGATGTGTCTATTTCTCTTTTCAGTGTTTGCCTCATGTATTTTGGAGGATTCTGGCTCGGTGCATAAATATTTATGATTATTACGTCTTCTTGTTGAATTGTTCCTTTTATTAATACATAGTGTCCTTCTTTGTCGCTTTTAACTGTTTGACATTTGAAGTCTAATCTGTTGGATATTAGTATAGCTACTCCAGCTCTTTTCTGATTGTTATTTGCATGGAATGTCTTTTCCCAACCTTTCACTTTCAATCTATGTTTATCCTTGGGTCTAAGATGTGTTTCCTATAGACAGCATATTGATGGGTCCTGTTTTTTAATCCATTCTGCAAGTCTGTGTCTTTTGATTGGGGAGTTTAATCTATTAACATTTAGTGTTATTACTGTACAGACTGTACTTTCTTCTCCCATTTTGCCTTTTGGATTTTATATGTCATATCTAATTTTTCTTCTTTTTACCTTTACTGATATTCTTCATTTCTATATTCTTCTGCACACCTCTCTCTCCTGTCTTTCCTTATCTGTCTCTAGTGCTCCCTTTAGTTTCTTGCTGAGCCGGTCTTTTGGTCACAGATTCTCTCAGTGAATTTTTGTCTGCAAATATTTTAGTATCCCCCTCTATTTTACTGGATATAGAATTCTTGGTTGCCAGTTTTTCTCTTTTCATCCCACTTAAATATATCATCCCACTGCCTTCTTGTCTCCATGGTTTCTGCTGAGAATTCTACGCATAGTCTTATTGGGCTCCCCTTGTATGTGATGGATTGTTTTTCTCTTGCTGCTTTCAAGATTCTCTTTCTCTTTGATATCTGACATTCTGATTACTAAGTGTTTTAGAGTATGTCTGTTTGGATCTGTTCTGTTTGGGGCATGCTGCACTTCTTGGATCTGTAATTTTAAGTCTTTCCTAAGAGTTAGGGCATTTTCAGTGATAATTTCCTACTTTAGTTTTTCTCCTCCTTTTCCCTTTTCTCCTTCTGGGACACCCACAACAGATACATTCATGTGCTTCATGTTGTCATTCAGTTCCCTGAGTCCCTGCTCATATTTTTCCATTCTTTTCCCTCTAGTTTCATTTGCTTGTCTGATTTCAGATGTCTCTTCCTCCAGTTCACTAATCCTATCTTCTGCCTCTTGAAATCTGACATTGTAGGTTTCCATTGTTGTTTTCATCTCTTCTACTGTGCCTTTCATTCCCATAAGTTCTGTGATTTGTTTTTTCAGATTTTTGATTTCTTCTTTTTGTTCATTCCTTGCCTTGTTTATATCCTCCTTCAATTTGTTGATTTGATTTTTGATGAGGTTTTCCATGCCTGTTTGAACATTCTGAATTAATTGTTTCAACTCCTGCATCTCATTTGAATTGCTGGTTTGTTCCCTTGACTGGGCCATTTCTTCAATTTTCCTAGTATGATTCATTATTTTTTGCTGGCATCTAGGCATTTAATTACCTGAATTAGTTTATTCTGGAAATTGTTTTCACTTTTTTTTTCCTAGGATTTTCTTGCTGGATGACTTTATTGTCTATCTGTTCTTTGACATTCAGTTCAGTTTATTCTATTCCTTTAGCTTAGGTTTTGTTTAATAGATCAGAATTTTTCAGTTCTTGTTTTTTTGTTTCTTGCCCTGCCTGTATGGTGCCTCTCCCCGCCCCACACTTAGGAGGGTCTACTTAAGTATTATAGACCCCAGTCAGATTTTCCCAGACCAAACTGGCCTCTTGGCTGGAGGAAAGAGTCACTTGCATCAGATTTCCCTGAGGGTGAAACCCAACAGATTGAAAGACTTTCCTATGAAGTCTCTGGACTCTGCATTTTTCCTATCCTGCCCAGTATATGGCCCTTTTCTGTCTGCAGGTTCCACCAGCATAAGGTGATGCGGTACCTTTAACTTCAGCGAACTCTCCCTGCTGAGGGTGTGGTGGAGACAGAGGAGAGGTTGTAGGCTGGCGTTAATTGCTTCACTTTTCTAGACCCTGGGATCTGAATTCCTTGAGGGAGGGATTCCACCTGAGCTGGGCCCCACCCTCTCCTAGGGAAGGCACAGGCTCCAGACAAGCTCCCAAACAAGCTCAATTCTGCCTATGCCTGGGGCACTGGAGTCCAAGAAGCCTTGCAGCTGTATCCAAAGAGTAATCAAGCCATAGATACACAGCCACAAAAGAGAAAAAGAAAAATCCTTTTCAGAGCAGGACCCTGTTCCTTGGATCTGCCAATCAAGAGCTTAAGTTGTTATGTTGCTCTGTGTATCTCCAGGTCATATGTGCCCCCTCCTTTCCTTCAGGGCCCAGACCTTTTCAGATCCCAAAAAAATGTTCTGTTTTTTTTTCGTTTTCTGTCAGCCCTGCCCCCTCTGCACTGGGGCAAAAAACCAACAACCTCCACATTTACTGGAGGATCAGCTGAGCTTTGGGGCCTATTTTTCGTAGTCAGAATTTGTTAATTAATTCCACATTTGGTGTTTTGTTGCACTCAGCCCCTGCTGCTAGTAAGTTCCCTTTCCTTTTCCCTCTGGGAAGCAGCCTGTGGGGGAGGGGCGCCTGCTGCTGCAGCTTGGGGAACTCACGGTTCTGGGGGAGCTCACAGCCCATCCAGCTGTTTCAGACTAGGTTACGCTGTGTGTCCAGTCACTGACGTGGCCCCAGCAGTTGTTCTGTACTGTTCCTGCCTATTTACTAGCTGCTCTGGAGGACAAACTAAATCCCACACCTCACTAAGTGCCATCTTGTCTTCTCTCTAGTATTTCTAGAGAGTCTTGAGGTTTAGCAACAATTTAGGCAATGCTTCTTAGAAATGGAAGTAGCACTAGCTTAGGAAACAGGAGATCCAGACTGTCACTGTATTTTTATATTATATTTTGGTAAGTAACTTAAATATATTATCTTAAACATATTTAAAGTACTTGGTAAGGGGAATGGGTAGTTGGTGCTTAATTGATACAGAGTTTATGTTTAGGGTGATGGAAAAGTTTTATTAATGGATGGTGATGATAGCACATATGTGTGAATATAATTAAAACCACTGAATTGTATACTTGAAAATGGTTAAAATTAAAATGGCAAATTTTATGTTTTATATATGTTACCACAATAAAAATTAAAAAAAAAAAACATGGAACTCCATGATACAAAGAATGAACCTTAATGTAAACTGTGGACTTTAATAACATAGTTATAACCATATTGATTCATTGTTTGGTACAACTGTACCACACTAATGCAAAATATTAATAACAGGAAAACTGTGTCTGTGGAGGGATGTTATATGAGAACTCTATTTTCTGCATAGTTTTTCTACAAACCTACATTCATTGAAAAATGTTTTCTTTAATTGAAAAAGAAAACGACTTTGCTATGTTTCTGCTAAGATTTTATATGTAAAATATTTTTTCATTCTGACTTTAATCTTTATCAGAATAATTTCCTTTGAAGTGGTCTCAAAAAGTTTTTGTAAAAATCCCTTTTTAATATTTTGTTCTCTTTTTTATTTAGTCATTCCTACATTGGTCAAGATTATAGTATACAGGGAAATGCTGGGAAGATTTCTTTAGATCAAATTGATTTGGTAAGTATCTATTCTATTAATCTTAGACTTTGTCAATGAAGGAAGCACAGATTTTTTTCCAACCAAAGATTGGTTTGGGGTGAATGTGGGTGGGGAAAGAATGTTATTTCATTATTTCCCAATCAGTTTAAAGAAAATCCCATGCCCTATTCATATGACTTAAAAAAAAAACAATTAAATCTGAAAATTTAATTTAATAATTTAATTTGAAAAATAAGCAATTATTCCAAAAAGGAAGTTTCCTCAGCTAAATAGCTAAACTCATCACTTTCAAATTCTCCCTTGCATACAACACCAGTACTCAATTTTGCCAAATTCTCTGCTACTTTAAAACAAAGATCACCTTTTTTCCAGTTGGCAATGACATATTCACCATTTCTAAAACCTCATTGAAAGTCCCTTTAGTGTTCACATTTCTACCAACATTCTCTTCAAAGTATTTGAGATCTTTCCTGTTGTTTCTCACAGTTCTTCCACAGTCTCCCTCTTGTCCATTTATAAAGCCTTTCCAGCATATTTGGTATTTGCAAATTGCAGCACCTCTACTTCTCTGGTTCCAAAATCTCTTCCAGTTTGCTAAAGCTGACAAAATGCATTATACCAGAAATGGGTTGGCATTTTCAATGGGGTTTTATTAGGTTACAAATGTATAATTCTAAGGCCATGAAAATATCCAAATTAATACATCAAGAGGAAGATACCTTCTTGAAGAAAAGGCTTCTGGCATCCAGGGTTCCTGTGTCACATGGGAAGGTATATGGCAACATCTGCTGGTCTTTCTTTCCTGGATCACTTTCTGTGACTCTCTCTTTCCTCCAGAGGCTTTTCTTTAGATTTCGTCTCTTAGCTTCTCTGGGTCCTTCCTTGTTACTCCTGCAGCATTTTCTCTCCAAAATCCTCCTGCAGCATTTTCTCTCCAAAATCCTCTCTCCCGGTGTTTGTCTTTTATCCTCATAAAGAACCCCAGCAAGAGGATTAAGACACACCTTGAATGGGTTGGGTCACTTCTCCATGGAAACAATCTAACCAAAATGTCCCAACTTTAGGTCTGCTCCCACAGGGATAGATTAAGAGAACATGGCCTTTTATGGACTACATAAACGCTTCAAACCAGCACAATAACTAAACTGTGTTTATTGTTTATATGTAAATACCATATACATTTAGAAAAGGAGAAATGGAAAATACTTAGTATGAGCTCCCATCTCTAACTTGTCAGTAGGTTAATGGTTGACACATTCCAGCTTATTTTCATTTTGTGTTTCAATAAATAAAATGAAAGAGCAAAACACTTTACTATAATTCTCATAATTTCTCTTTAATGCAGAATAGGATCTCTGCTCTGTGCTAGTTTGAAACTACATACCTCAGAAAATCCGGTTTTCAATCCTGATCCAATCTTGTGGGGCTAGACCTATTTTTTAGGGTAGAATCTTTGATTAGATTGTTTCCATGGAGATTGACCCATTCGGTTATGGGTGTGATCTTTTGATTAGATGGAGATGTGACTCCGCCCATTCGAGGTGGCTCTTGAATAGTTTACTGGAGTCCTTTAGAAGGGGAGGTGTTTTGGAAAAAACACAGTTGCTTCAGAGCCAACACAGATACAGATACAGACACAGTTGTTTGTAAATACAGAAGCCTCATGAGAAAACAGGAACTGAGAGAGCTGCCAGGAGCTAAGAGAGTTGCTGGATGCTATACAGGAACCAGAGCCAGCTCAGACACAGATATTTGGAGTTTGGAATGGTAAAGGAGATGCTTGGAATGCCAACAGAGAGAGCAGATGCCTAGTCTGAGATGTTTGGAGATGCAGAGCCCAGCATATTTTGCCATGTGCTTTCCCACGAGGTGCTAAGCAAGCCAGAAGCCAGAGGGATCCACAGCAGCTGAGAGATCCATTTGAAAGCAGAAACTGGGAGAGGATGAGACACGCCAGTCGCATGTCTTCCCATGTGAGAAACATGGCCTTTCTTGAGTCAAAGTATTTTTTTCTGTATGCCTTAGTTTAGACATTTTTATGGCCTTAGAACTGTAAACTTGTAACTTAATAAATCCCCTTTTTAAAAGCCAACCCATTTCTGGTGTACTGCATTTCAGCAGCATTAACAAACTGAAGCATGACCCCATGAAACAAGGGAAAATAAGCCAGACATAAATAATCTTTAGACAATTGTCAAATTATTTACAGTAAACTAAAAACATACTGAGCTTTTAATATTTGGAAATAAAAAATTGAAATGACATGAGTAAAAAGATCTTTGAGATTTAGAGACCAAAATGAATAGATCTTCTTCTTTGAAAAAATTTAATCATGCACTTACAGGTAATATGTCTAGAAATGACAATAGATTGTGTCCCTTTGAAACTTGTTCTCACATGTTCTATCCTTCAATTTTCTCAGTTCCTTCATCACTAATACTTCTCCCCCATAAGTATTATGTTTACTTTACATTATGTGAATGGTTATTTACCTTATATTGTGTGAATTTGTTTATTTTGTATTGTGTGAATGTAGTTATCAGGTATTGGGGGAACCTTGTATGTGCATACTGATGATATTGAATATCAATTATATTTTTTTAATTAGAACAATTTTTGAGGAAAAAAATCTACTAGCAGTAGAAGGAAACAAGTATGGGAGTATGAAAATGAGTGGAAGCCTTTTGAAACAGGCCTGCCAAGGGAGGAGCTAGGCCTGAATGAACTTGGTTGGGATGGAAAAATTACCAAGTTGTTACTGTGAAAGGATAAAGAAAAACTGGATGGTTGCTAGAGGGAGCAACAAGATTAGCGGGGTGGGGCCTGCTTTGGTATGCAGGCAAAGGAGAACTTGCCATGGAATATGCAAAGGAGTGAGAATTTAAGTCTTGGGAGGAGGATATTTGAAGAAGTCAGAAATAATGCACTTGAGACCATAAGTGAAAAGGTTGAATTAAAAATGGGCAGTGAGGGCGGGCCACGGTGGCTCAGCAGCCAGAGTTCTTGCCTGCCATGCTTCAGACCCAGGTTTGATTCCCGGTGCCTGCCCATGGAAAAAAAAAAAAGAAAGAGAAAGAAAAAGAAAGTGGACAGTGATATTTTCATATTTGACATTAAAAGAAAAACCTGCATTTTTTCTTTTAATTTTTGATCTCTTTAATGCATGTAATTGAATTCTCCTTTTAAGAGCCATTTCTCTTATTTGTGTGTTCTACTTTGTATCTGAATTATTTTAAAAGTTCATCTGTGACCTAGCAATTGCACTTTTGGATATTTACCTAGGAGAAATGAAAACTTAGGTTCATACAGAAACATGTACGAGAATGTTGACAGAGACTTTATTCATATAGTCTAAAACTGGAAACAACCCAGTTGTCCTTTAGTGGGTGAATAGTTAAACTGTAATACATTCATACCATAGAAAACTGTGCAGCAATAAGAAGGAACAAACTATTGATACACATGACAGCTTGGGTGGCTCTCAGGGGCATTATGCTGACTGAAGAAACGCCAATAACAGAAGATTACGTACTGAATGTAACAGTCTGGAAATGACAAAATTATAGAGATAGAAAATAGATCACTGGTTGCCAGGTAGGGAATGGCAGTAAAGAGTGTACAGAAAGGAGGTGGGGAATGTTATAAAAGGGCAACATTTGAGGGATCTTTGTGGTGATGGAAATGGTCTGCATCCTGACTAGTAATGGATATACGTACCTATACTTGTGATAATACCGCGTAGAACTCAGTACACATGTACACACACAATTGAATGTATGCAAATCTGAGAAAATCTGAGTAAGATTAGTGTATTGTATCAATGTCAGTGTCCTGGTTGTGATACTGTACTATAGTTTTGTAAATGTAACCATTGAGGGAAACAGTGTAAAGGGCACACAGTATCTCCCTGTATTCTTTATTGCAGCTACATGTGAATCTACAATTATCTCAAAAGAAAAAGTTTAATTAAAGAAAGTAAAAAGAAACAGGGAAAATAGTTTTTAACATATTTTACTTAACCCAGTTACCCAAAGTATAATTTCAACATGTAATCAATGTAAAGAGTATTAGTAAGAAAAAGTTTGTTTGTGGTCATAACAATACAATAATACTTCCTTACAGTTTTTGTTTTTATTCCGGTTAGACTGAATTTTGCCATCACAACAGATATTATGGGACCTGGTAAATCTTCCAAGTAACCCAAAACTATTTTTTCTTGTAGCTTTCTACCAAGTCTTTCCCACCCTGCATGCGTCAGTTACATAAAGCCTTGCGGGAAAATCACCATCTTCGTCATGGAGGTCGAATGCAGTATGGTCTTTTCCTAAAGGGCATTGGTTTAACACTGGAACAGGCATTACAGTTCTGGAAACAAGAATTTATCAGAGGAAAGATGGATCCAGATAAGGTAATTTTTAAAAGTCTGAGAAGTAACTAAAATTTTGATTTGGTCTGATAACTGAAAGGTCTATCTTTTGAATATTCTCCCTGAAATGTGGCTGAAAATTTTGAAGATAATTGTATCTGTAATTGCATTTAGGTAAAAAGAAACTCAAATATTAATCTAATAGGTGCTCAACAAAAGGTTGGGAAAGTTAATTTAATTCAGAGGGTAAGACTGAAACAGCAATATAAAATATAAAGTAATACTTAAATGAAGAGTCTTTTCTTTTGTAGATTTATTGACAGTAGTACTTAAAAGACTGAAATTACTTTCTGAGTTATATTTCTATAGGAATGTGTGTATATGTGTGTGTGTATATGTGTGTATATGTATATATGTATGTATATACATACATACATGCATAATGATATTTTGAAGACTAGGAGATGTTGAGAACAAATAAAGTGAATGAAATTTAAAATGTTTTCTATTGTATTATGCAAAACTTTTCGTAAAGCATTTTTTTTTGGTGTGGTCAGACACTGGGAATTGAACCCGGGTCTCTGGCATGGTAGGCGAAAACTCTGCTATGGAGTCACCGTTGCCTGCCCCATAAAGTATTTTTAGATAGAAATTAATTGGTGTAAATATGAACAACTGCTTTCAAACCTATCCATAGTACTCAGATTCCCACTCCTACTCCTTATTTTTTTTAGTAGTGCTAGTTAATATTTTATTTTGCAAAATAGCTTTCCTTGTCCTTTCTACACCATGTCTCTGTGGTATGAAGCACATTTTTTAATTGTTTATTTCTTGGTTTGCTTTCTCCTAGGAAAAATAAATCACAGAACAAAGAATATTTAGCAAGTGAATTTTATAATGACACTTTATTATGTCACTAGCTGTTTACTTTATTAAAAAGTTCAGGTCCTTGTTTAATGTACTATAATACAAAGATGTGGCAGTTTAATACAATTTTGGGTAATGTTTCTTAGACTTATGGTTCTTTAATTCTAAAGGTAATATATTCTGACTATAGAAAAGATGAAAAATTGCCTGTCATTCCTGCATTCAAAAATACTTACTTCAACATATTTCAGACTTTCTTTCTAGTTTAGTTAGCTAAATATCATAATGTGTTTTTTTCCCCATTTTAAAATTGACATTGTATTATAAGCATTTCTCCATGTTGTTGAGTAATCTTTGGAAATATCAATTTAATTGGTTGCATAATATACTGTCCTTTGAAAGTTATGTAATTAGTTTAATCATTTTCCTAATTCTGGACATTTGGTTATGTGTAAGTTGACTGTGCCGTAAATGTATTGCAGCCAGTATCCTGAGCATGTGAATCTTTGATTCTAATTGTGATTATGCCCTTTTGATACGTCCATTGGAAAACACGATTACCTGACAATTATAAACAGTTTTAAATGTTCTAAAGTTTTTGATGCCTGCTATGGCTGTTCAGAAAGGTTTTTGATTAGGCCATCTTCAAGGTATGTCAGAATCTGTTCTGTCATTGTCATTATATATTACTTTAAAATGTTTTTTGATCTTTTTAGTTCAAAGTTTTTTTGAGGTAAACTATTTAGGTAGTCATTGTAAAGTGAATTGAGAAGTAAGTTGTGCTGCATTTCACCTTGATTGTTGCTATAAATTATGATGGGAAAGAAGGAAGAAGAGAGTGGGGAAAAAGCCTTGCCAGAAGATGCAAACACTTGTTTTGCATCCTAGCCCTCCTAACTTCAACACCCATTCATTGATCTTCTTTGTTTTATGTTATTCTGGGATGACCTATGTGTCAATGTCACTAGTGTTTATTTTTTTAAAACTGTATGTTTAAAAACAATTACATATAGAATTTTTATTTGTGTTGTAAGAGTAGCTTTCTTCAAAAATTATTGTATAATAAAATCAAGTTTTTTTTCTTTCTACATAATATAGAGCAGTCTATAGTTACATTAGTTAATTACTGATTACAGCAAAGGTATTATTTTGACTAAGAGAACACAAGTTATACTTATGACTTACTATGAGTGTTTAGTATTTTGTTGTTAGTCTGTCTTTGTCAATTAATGTTTTTCTCAATGATATCTTTTCTTAAATACTTTTGCAGTGAAATGTAATGTAATGTACAATAAGTTAGTCAAATATTCTCTTCAATTTAATAATTGCACCTATTTTAAGTGATATTTCCATTGAAAATACTCTTAAAAATTGTAGAAAAGTGTTTTCTTAAAATGCTATAATTCTGAAAGAGGCTATTCTGGAGGCTACTCTTAAGAAAGCTTTAGTTAGATAGTGCTGATTGCCAGGGTTTGCTAAACCCCAACCAGCATCACTCCTGTTGACTCTTAAGAACGCCTAGGGCTCTAACTGAGACTCTGTAAAGATTTCATGCACTAAATTTGCGTTCCTGGATGGTTCCTCGAGGGTTCCTAGGTCAGATAAATCCTGAAACTCAGAGAGCTGGGCCTCTCCAAGATTATCAAGGATTATCAAGATTATCCCCCTATCCTTTAGTGTTGACCCCCCCTTCTCAACATGAAAAAGTCAGAATGGGCATTTCCTAAATATCCGTATAGATATTTAGAAGGATCAAAGGAGAAGGAGGAGATATGACAGAGAAATTAGGATTTAACAAGCAAATATGACTGCTGAATTGCTATATTAATATTCCTTCTAGCTTCCAGTGTTTTGGAACAGCTAGAAGGAAAATTCTGAGATGGTGTAATGGTAGTTTTGACAAACCTGGGATCTGTTCTGTAACTACTTGTTGAAGTGTGCCTTGAAAATTATTGCTTTTCCTTCCTTTGCTTTGTATATATATTATATTTTACAATTAAAAAGCGCTAAAAAAACCATTGTAGTTCTGGAGAATGTAGTGTAAGACATGTTTTTGTTTGTTTGTTTTTACTCCTAATTAAAGGAGTTTGGTGTTAAAATTGGGTTTGAATGACCTGGAGCAATCACTTCTGTAGAATAGTTCTTTTCCTGATAGTGCAATAAAATGATGTGGTGGTATAGTTAGTTTCAGCCGTCTATATTGTATATGTCATTTAACAGATTTTTATTGTGTTCACTGAGGACAGATGCTGTTCTAAAGATACTGCAGAAAAAGGCACAGGCCTTATTTATGAGGACTTTACAGTCTCTTCAAAACTCAGATAAATACAAATATAATTGTCAGTATGATTACTGCTATGGTAGAGTTGCTCACAGGATTCTATAGTAGATCAGAGGAGGGAGCTGTGGGAGGGGAAATAGTTACTGAGTGTTTCACTGATTGAGGATATAGTATTTGCCAGGTGAAGTTAAGGAGTTAGCCAGGGAAAGAAGGAAATTCCACACTGAGGAGACAACCTTTTCAGAAGTCCATATGACAGAGAATAGCCCATCCTTAGGGGGTGATAACTGAATTATACAAATGTAATTGTACAAGGGATGATTCTGGAAATGTTTTTTACATTTTTACCAAAGGTAGATGGGCTATCAGTCATTAGTAACTGGGCTTACTGGGTGTGACTGATAACTGTAATTATAGTTAATCATTATTTCATAAATTTTAATATATGTGTGATGAATCTGGGATATAGAAGAAAGCTTAGTGACAAAAAGAAAATAGTATGAATAAAGTTCCCACTTGGTTCAAATTAATTTGGCCTCTCTAAATATGGTTGTCTGATCATGTGGGCCAGGGTTGAGGAAAAAAATCTTTTGCTTTAAGATTTTAATCTGCTTGATCTTGGGGTGAATTTAGAGTCAGAAGTAATCTGTAAAGCAATTATAAAACATGTTGTGTGGAATAAGGAAGTTATTAGGATTAATCATCTTAGAGAAATGTCTTGAATTAGGATTTGAAATAGATGAATGACATAGACCGGTAGAGAGGTAAGAACACACAGTGTAAAAGGAAATAAGAGGAGAATAGAGAAAACATTATTCGCTCTTCCATTTTTTGCTATTTTTCTTCCCTTATTTTGTTATTCTTCTATTTACTGTTGTTTTGGTTTGCTAAAGCTGCTGGAATGCAATGTACCAGAAATGGATTAGCTATTACAAAGGGGATTTATTAGGTTACAGATTTACAGTTCTAAGTTCATTAAAAGTGTCCACTTAAGGCATCAACAGGATACCTGGACTCTGAAGAAAGGCGGCCAGCATCCCCTCTCTGTTGGTTGGAAGGCATGTGGCTGGTGCCTGCTAGTCCTTGCTTAAGGTTTATTGCCTTCAGCTTCTAATTCCAGTGGCTTTCTCTCTGTGTCCTGTGGGTCTTCTCTTACTGTCTCCAAGGCATTTCTCTCTCTGGGTATCTTTGGGTCCTCTCTTAGTTTCTCTGGTGCAAACTCTAGATTTCATCTGTTAGCTTAGCAACTCCTGAGGCATTTTCTCTCCAAATGTCTGTCCTTTCTCCAAAATGTCTCTCTTTTAAAGGACTCTAGTAAACGGATTAAGACCACCTTGAATGGGCAGGTCACATCTCCATGGAAACAACCTAATGAAAAGATCCCACCCAATGATAGATCTCCCCCTCACAGGAATGGATTAGAGGAATATGGGTTTTCTTGGGTACATAACAGATTCAGACCAGCACAAATGTTATTAATTCTCTGATGCTTTTTGTTAGCTGATTTGGGGGTTGTTGTGGTTGTTACTTATCATTTTAAAATCTCTGCTTGCTTCTAGACTTCTCCTTGGATTTAACCTTCCCAATATATTTGAATACTGTTTTGTATGATTGTATATTGTACTAGAAGATAAGGGATTTTAGTATTAAAATATGCTGGTCTGAAGTTGTTATGTACCCAGAAAAACCATGTCCTTTTTCCTGATTCAGTCTTGTGGGGGGCAGCCATGTTTCTTTTAATCCTGATTCAATACTATAGGGTGGAAATTTTGATTGGATTGTTTCCATGGAGATGTGTCACACCTAGTTGTGAGTGGGACCTTTTGATTAGATTGCCTCCATGGAGACTGACATACCCAATTGTGGTGTGGCCTTTTATTAGATGGAGATTTGACTCTACCCATTCAAGGGAGGTCTCGTTTAGTTTACTGGAGTCCTTTAAAAGGAGAGAGATTTTTGAGAAAACATAATTGCTACAGTGCCAACAGAGACACAGACATTTGGAGATGTTTGTAGTGCTGACAAAGAGAGCAGATGCCTAAACATGGATGTTTGGGACTGCAGAGGCCAACAGACATAGCCATGTGCCTTTCCAGGAGATACTAAGCAAGCAAGAATCCAAAGTTGTGCCCTGGAGGAGCTAAGGCCCACTGAAACTTAGGAAACTACTGGCATCAGAAGCCAGAAGCACCAGAACCAGAATAGCGACCAACAGATACCAGCCACGTGCCTTCCCATGTGACGGACATTGGTTTTTCTTGAGTCAAGGTATCTTTCCCTGGATGCCTTAGTTTGGATATTTTTATGGCCTTAGAACTATAAATTTGTAACTTAATAAGTTCTCCCTTTAAAAGCCACTCCATTTCTGGTATATTGCATTCTGCAGCATTTAGCAAACTAAAAAAGCATCAGATATTTTCAAGAGAACATTTTGTTGTTCCAAATCATCTTGTAACAAACTGATTACTTTAGGATATACCTTACTCCCATAAGTTTCATAACATAGGGTTGTTATTCTTATATTTAATTGTATTGAGTATGAATACTTGTAAAATATTAAAAAATAAAAATATAAAATCCTTTCAGTTACCTCTGTCAGTAGGAGGTGGGGTACATTTGAAAATTGCACTTAGATTATCAAGTAGGATTCTTTGAATTTGTGAATGGTTTTACAAGAGGTATTTGAGGTTTGAGCATCTTATTACTTGGATTCTTATTTCTTGGATTCCTGAAATAAATGCATCTATGCTTTATGCAAATACAATTTATTTAATTAATCGTAGTAAAATTTTATGCGGGTTTTTCTTGGTTATAATTTAATTTACATTCCAGTCTTGGTAAAAAAAAAACTCACCCTGTGGGCAAGAGATAACATTAATCAAACCTCTGTTTAGAATGTGTAAAACATACCACTAAAATATTTTTCATTTGGAACCTGGATATTAAATCACTTGAACTACTAGCTTGTTAAGAAGTAAATTGAACTGGGTAATTCTTTTAATAAATTTAAAGGAATATGCCCTCTCAATCAGATTGCTTACAGCATTGTTGTTCTGAATTGCTTTAACCTGGCTCTACTGGATATTAGACACAACATAGATCATGTACACTTTATAAAGTTGAAATTCCCATCCCTGATGATAGCACACTAAAGGTCTACTACATGTTGTTTTAATTGGGTCAAGGAACATTTAGCACTGTTTAAAAAGCTTATCTTTTGTCCCAGAGTCCAGCTTACATTATGACTTAGACTTATCTGGTTAAAAATTGCCTGCCAAAAGATTAAATTTGTGACTGGTGGGGTATGTGTATGTAAAACATATTTATTGTTAAGGCTATTTGTTTTGTATTGTTTTACCACCAGTGGTTTTCCCTGGACCCAGACCAGTAGCTTTGGCATCTTCTGGGAACTTGTTAGAAATGCAGAATTTCTGATTGAAATAGGGGTGGGGTCCACAGTCTGTTTTAACAAGGCTTCCAGGTGATTCTGATGAACACTAAAGATTGAGAACTACTATTTTAGATATTGCCCTTATAGAAGTCTAAATTGATTATTTGCTTACTCAATGTATAGGTATCAAAACTCTTCAGCTCTTATCTGTTCTCCTGTCCCCTTCCTGTTGGCATTATCAACATAATTCATTGTCCTTAGTTGGAAACCCACACATATATCCTTGAACCCTTTTACATGCCAGATACTAATAAATACTAAATGAATAAGTACAGCTGAGTCTCTCAGATCATTAGTGTCTGCTGATGAATTTACAGTATACTCAGACAATAATACGTGAGCCCTTGGGGAAGCTAGGCTGTGGTCTGGGATATACAAAACCAGTTGCCATCAACCTTGATCATCTTCCTCCATTTACCCCAAGTGCCCTATAAATATTATTTTATATGTGCTCAGTGACACTGAGCACAGTTCTTTCCAAAAAGAGTTGGAAAGAACTGGTATAGCATACAGGCGTGGAGTCAGATTGAGTTCAGATTTGGTTACACTAGAGACAAGCTGTGATCTTGGACAAGTTCCCTGACATGTCTTTATCCACAGAATGTAGATAGTAATGTGGACTATATATTGATTAGGGGGAGGATCTAGTAAAGGCTTAGTACAGGTTTTGATTAAGTAAGTGCTAGTTATTCTTATTCTAGGAGCTCATAGAAAAGAGAAGTTAGTTTGATATTGAGTAATCAGGAAAGTCTCCACAGATAGAATAGAATTTGTACTGGGTTATTAATGGACTTCAAATAACTTAGAATGGAGGGGAAGGCTAAGGGCAAAGAAGAGAATTAGGTTTTGAATTCAAGTAGGGAGAGTTTGTTTTAGGGAATGTTCAGGGGATAGTCTACTGGAAAATATTCAAACTGTATTTTTGGGAGCTAATTCTCATGTCCCACAGTAAAAGAATAAGGGATTGACATGGGAGATTGAGTTGTCAGGACTCGGAGCCCCATTTTAACAAGTGCAACTGCATCTTCATATATTTTTGTATATTGGGGTTATGTTTATGATTTCACTTAAAAGGAGGATTTTGATACTTAAAAATGTTTTTTTAAAAACACTATTCTAGTTTACTTGTAGTGTAGAATGTTGGAAAGTAGTGGAAAATAAGGGGAGAGAGAGAGTGAGGCAAAGTAGTATATTAGTGCCAGAACATAGTATCTTTGAATGAGCTTTGTCCTTTTATCAGAGGAAAGCCATGAATGAATTTTGAATGGAGAAAATTAGGTTTTCAGAAGATTAATCTGGAAGAAGTAGGCAAAGAAGAATAAAAAGGGAATGAGATAAGCAGTTGACCAGGTCAGGTCTTGTGATAGGTAATAAGAACAAAGAGGAAAGGGTGGGTACAAGAGATGTTTTGGGGGAGCATAGGACAGAATAAGGAAAGAATTAAATTTAACTGAGGTGATCAGACTAAGTAATATAGAAAGGTTTGACACTTTATTAACAGTTATGAGTAGGGAGCCGAATTGGCTAGGATGGAAGTAAAGGAGAAATGGATCATGAGCTGAGGTGTACATTTGAACTGATAATGCAAGTAAAAACTGTAGTTGGTAGATTGGTTGGCTTGTTCATTCATGAATTAAGTAATTATTTATTGTGTATGCACGTTGTGAAAATCACTGTTTCTCCTTTGAGGAGAACATGAGGATGTGGATTTGAGAGTCATTCAAATGAAAATGAGAGAAATCTTTTGAGGATAAATAAGCTGGATGACAGTATAGAGAGAAATTTGGAGAGCAGATGATTCAACTTTGAGTAATATCCACTGTTTGGAACGGAAATAGAAAAACTTAAAGTGAAATTAGAATTATCAGAAAAATTGGAGTAAAAGAGTCAAAGCAGTCATCTAGGATCTAAAGCCATAAGAAAGAGAAGAATTTTTAAAAATAGTGTATACTTGGTACTTTCAGAACTGAGAAGGGCATGGGTATCGTCATTAGAAGTCCCTCCCAAGAAAAGCAACCACGGGAATAGAAGAATCCAAAATCCACAGGGCGGGCTGTGAAACTGGCAAATCTGATGAAGGGTATGGACGAATGCTACAGGAGAGGCACACTGGCTAAAATAGCAGGAAAAGTCTTTTGCTCCTTAAAAAGTCTTCAGCTGATTGGATTATATCCATGGTGGGAGATGTGCCTTAGTTGATCGCAAACATAATCAGCCACAGATGCAGACTGATGATTTAAACATCGGCCTTCCAGTTTATCAGTCAGCCACGAAATGTCCTTGCAGCAACAGTCAGGCTAGTCCTTGCCTGACCAGACTACTGGGCATCATCACTTGGTCAAGTTGATACTAGAACCTAATCATCACAGTCCACCCCTTGTCAACTTAGCAGCTATACACATCACATTGAAACATGCTTCATTTCCAAATAAAACAGAAGAACAGGCATATGTCACCCAACAATGCTCACACTGTCCTGAATACACAGAAACTCACTACATCTCTCCAGAATAGGATGCAAGTTCTTTGGTAACATTCACTCTTAAACTTCATATCCTATGAATTAAATACTATAACATGAACAATACAACTTATGTCATATGATAAGAGGAGAACAAGATATCTGCTTATGTACAAAGGCACACATACGCATAACAAAACAGAGGAAATATTCATACAAAGTCCTCGCTGCTGTAGCTGATCACATAATCATAGTTCATATTTATCACTACCTTCTTCCACTACACATTCCATGTTCCCCATACCCTCAGCAAGCACTTCAGCTGGCTGTAGTTCTTTGCCAGATAGGGTGACCCAAACCTTCATTCCCGAAGTTTCTGGGTCATTGGTAGTCCTGTCTAGATGGGCAGTTTTCCATTGACTCTAATCACAGGGCATATATTACTAAGAGATGCCTTAGGGGATCTCCCGTTTTCCAGGAAAACTCCATTTTGTAGTTACCGTCCTATTTCTCTTTGATAATCAGGATCAGTCACCCAAGACAGAACTGTAATCCCCTTTCGTGTCTTTTGATTCAGACATTTTTCATTTCTAGTTCAGTGGAATCATTGTTGTGTCTCCTAGAAGGAGCACTCCTCATTTTGGAACTAAGACTTGTAGACCAGCAGAGCTTAAGGTTTCAGGGACAGGAAGCAAAAATTTTCCTTGTGAATCACTAGAGTTGATAGTAAGTGGTGCCGCTCTCATTTCTACCCCTTGAATCCTGGACCCGTGAATCCTGGCTATGAGAGAAACAGCACCAAAAGTGGATTTCGATTCAGAGCATACACAGCCTCCTGAAGAACATTGCTGTAGCCCTGCAAGGTATTGACACGTGATTGTTAAGGTAATTAGGTCTTCAAAAGGCCATTTTACCGTTCTGTCAACCCAGCTGCCTCTGGATGGTGGGCAACATGGTAAGACCAGAAATTCCATGAGCATGTGCCCATTCCCACAGTTCATGTGCTTTGTAGTGGGTTCCTTGATCAGAAGCAATGCTGTGTAGAATATCGTGGTGGTGGCTAAGACATTCTGTGTAAGTCCATGTATAGTAGTTTTGGCACAAGCATTGTGTACAGGGAAGGCAAACCCATATCTGGAGTCTTTGTCTATTCCAGTTAGAACAAATCACTGCCACTTCATGATGGAAGTGATCCAATGTAATCAACCTGCCACCAGGTAGCAGACTGATCACCTGGGGGAATGGTGCCATGTTGGAAACTGAGTGTGGGTCTCTGCTTCTGGCAGATTGGGCACTCAACAGTGGCCATAGCCAGGTTGCCCTTGGTGAGTGAAAGTCCATTTTGCTGAGCCTATGCTTAATCTCATCCCTACCATCATGTCCATTTTGTTCATGAGTGCATTGGGCAGTGGCAGGAGTGGCAGAGGATGACTTCTGTCCACAGGATTATTAAAACCCTCCGCTGAAGTCATCCTCTGGTGAGCATTCACATGCAACAAAAGTTTTGTCATGTTCTTTAACCATTCATAAAGGTCTATCTACATACCTCTTCCCCAGACATCTTTGTTACCAGTTTTCCAATCGTACTCCTTCAAAGTCCCTGACAATCCAGCCAAACCATTAGCAAAAGCCCATGAGTCACTATAAAAACTGGCTAGTTCTCCTTCCAAGCAAAATGAACAACCAGGTGCCTGCTTGAAGTTCTGCCCGCTGGGAGGATTTCCCCTCACCACTGTTCTCTAAGGACGTCCCAGAATGGGGTTAGAGTGTTACAGCAGTCCACTTCTAGTTGGTTCCTGCATATCATGCAGAACCATTGGTAAAATGGTCTGAGTTTTCCCTTCCTCAGCCAACTGACTGTAAGGAATTCTCCAGGAGGCTATAGCTCTGGTCTGGGAAAGAGAAGGTAATGTGACAGGAGTGGGGACCCTGGGCATTTGGACCACTTCCTCATGAAACTTACTTGTGTCTTCAGGACCTGCTCAAGCCTTATCTTGTATATAAAGTGAAGTGCTGCTGTGCACGCCCAACTCTGTGGCTTGATGGGTCAGACAGCACCCAGTTCATGATAGGCAACTTAGGTCTCATGGTAACTTGGTGGCCCATGATTAATCATTCAGTCTCTACTAAGACCCAGTACCAGGCTGAATGCTTTTCTCAAAAGGAGAGTAGTTATTTGTAGTGGATGGTAAAGCTTTCCTCCCAAATCCTAAGAGTCTGTGCTGAGATTCTCTTATAGGGGCCTGTCAGAGGCTCCAGGCAGCATCCCTATTTGCCACTGACACTTCCAGCACCATTGGATCTGCTGGATCATATGGCCCAAGTGGCAGAGCAGCTTGTGCAGCAGTCTGGACTTGTCACAGAGCCTCCTCTTATTCCGGTCACCACTCAAAACTAGCAGCTTTTCTTATCACTCTATAAATGGGCTGGAGTAGCACACCCAAATGAGGAACATGTTGTCTGCAAAATCCAAAGAGGCCAACTAGGCATTGTGCCTCTTTTTTTGGAGGTAGGAATGGCTAGATGCAACAGCTTATCCCTTACCTAAAGACAGATATCTTGACATGTCCCACACCATTGGACACCTAGAAATTTCACTGAGGTGGAAGCCCTCCGTTTTTTTATTGGATTTATCTCCCAACCCCTGACCCACAAATGCCTTTCCAATAGTCTAAAGTATTTGCTACTTCTTGCTCAATAGGTCCAATCAACACGATATCATCAATATAATCAACCAGTGTGATGTCTTGTGGGAGAGAGAATGACCCAGGTCCCTGCTGACAAGATTGTGATATAGGGCTGAAGACTTGGTATCCCCCTGAGGCAGGACAGTGAAGCTATACTGCTGGCCTTGTCAGCTGAATATGAACTCTTTCTGGTGGTCTTTACTGACAGCTATTGAGAAAAAAGCATTTGCCAGATCAATGTCTGCATACCAGGTACCAGGGGATGTATTGATTTGCTCAAGCAATGATACCACATCTGAAACAGCAGCTGCAATTGGAGTCACCACCTGGTTAAGTTTATGATAATCCACTGTCATCCTCTAAGTCCCATCTGTTTTCTGCACAGGGTAAATAGGAATATTGATTGAGGATTTGCTGGGAATCACCACCCGTTCATCCTTCAAGTGCTTAAGAGTGGCTCTAATCTCTGCACTCCCTCCAGGAATATGTATTGCTTCTGATTCACTATTTTACTAGGTAGGGACAATTCTAGTGGCTTCCACTTGGCCTTTCCTACCATAGTAGTCCTCACTCCATGAGTTGGAGAACCAATGTGGGGATTCTCCCAGTTGCTGAGTATATCAATTCCAAGTATACATTCTGTAACTGGGAAAATGACCACAGAATGAATTCAGGGATTCACTGGACCCACTATGAGGTAACCTGAGCTAAAACTCCATCGATCACCTGACCTCCTTAAACCCCTACTCTGACTGGTAGACCACAGTGATGTTTTGGGTCTCCTGGAATTAGTGTTACTTCTGAGCAAGTCTAATAATCCTCCAAGTATCTGATCATTTCCTTTTCCCCAATGCACAGTCATGCTGGTAAAAGGCCATACATCTCTTCGGGGAAAGCTGTAAGGAAGTTTAACAGTGTAAATTTTGGGTTGTGTGAAAGGGTCCTTCCCCAAAGGCACCCGGCCCTCCCCTCATTCAAGGGGATCTGGTCTGTACACTGAAGTCTGAGAATTGATTAAAGGGCCTGACTCTCTGTTTTTGTAATTCAAGTTACACTTGTTCACTTGACCTGGATTTCTTCTGTTTATACAATGCAAACAAGAATTTAGTAGACTGCCCATGTCTACTAAATTTAGTAGACACTCCATGATCTATTAGCCAAGGCCACAAGTTTCTGAGAGTCGAGTTATTTTGACTGTTGCTTTGAGTCTCTGTCCATTATGGTGGCCACGCCCACCCATCTATGATGATCAACTGTTACCAAATGGCTTCTGCCAGCTTAGGATCCAGTCATCCCCATTGTGTTTAAGGATTCCAGCTCAGTGATAGCAGTTCCCACAGTAATAGCTGACTGCACAGCAGGGTGACAACAGAGCTCTTCAGGATGAAGGAGCTAGTCTCATGGTCTGGTGAAAGATGTGTCCTCTGGACATTTCTGAGGTATATGAGTGTGTCTTCCATGATAAATCCACTCTAACATTCCAATCTCTTCAAGCTTCTGGATCCCCTCATCTACGTTATATCGGGGCAGTTCTGGTATTTGACCTCAGCTAGTGTCAGCCACCTTTTGATCCATGTTTCAGCCAACCATCCAAACAAACTGTTAATGTCCTTTCTAACCCTTGAGTTACAACATTGAATACAGAATCTCTGCTTAGTGGGCTCATTTTAATAAATTCAGCTTGATCCAACTTTATAATCCTTCCACCATTATCCCACACCCTTATATCCATTCCCATACATATTCCCCTGATTTCTGTCTATTTAGATTGGGAAACTCATGCAGTTATTTTGGAATATGATGTACCTCCTCATGTACTTCACCTTTCAAGGCTTGTTGGGGTTTTAATTGTAGGTATTGAAGAAAAGAGGGGTTGTGGGCGTGGGTCATGAAAAGAAATAGAAATCTCTTTCAAGACAATTACCTCAGGGTATTACGTTGTACGTTCATTTGGTGAAAAAGGATTAGTCATTCCATACAGAGGAGTGAGGGCTGTTTCCCCACGGGTGGTGTTTATAAGATTAGCAGGCACTGAAGGGTTAATCTCATTAGGTGGAGGTTGGATGGCAGAGTCCTCTGGGCAGACTGGAGCCCGGAAATCTATTTCCTCAAGGCAGGCTAGAGGTCAGGAAGCTCTTTCCTAAGGGCAGTCCTTTACAAATCTATCTAGCAAAGGCTTAGCACATTCTAGGATTCCATCTCCCCATTGCTATCATTATCAAGCCATATATCCCCATCCCACATTTCAAGAACCCATTCTTTTCCAATCAAAGCCCTTATTTTAGCGTAGATACCCTGCAATGTTGAGATTTTAGTTTACATTGAAAAGCTGCTACTCACACAATGAGGCTCTCTGTCTGGTTTTCAGAGATCTCAAGTCTGTAACCACAGGAAATAAGATTTTCTTTCAGGGCAAACCTGGAAACTTTTACATTTTTCATATGGTGCTTAAGCTGCAAATTTGAAGCTTTCAGCTCATACCTTTACCTCATCACTGTATCTGACGTATCTAGCAACAACCAGCCAATGTCATTATACCTCTTAATTCTACATAACTCCATAAAGGTATCAGAGACACTCTCACCCAGAGCCTTGCCTTGTATAAGTGTATAATTGGCAGAATCTAATGATAATATTTTGGGTATCTCTTTTGCCAACTCACCCCATGAAATGTCAGTGCCATCTTGATTACTGGAAACATTGGTGCCACTGAGTCTAACCAGAGTAGAATAGTAATTGTAAAAACCCATTTTTAAAATTCTCTTCTCAAGACCCACTCCTGATACCAAGCTTTATTAGTCAGGGTTCTCTGCAGAAAAAGAAACAAAGGAGCTATCTGTGAATATGAGATTCATAAAGACGTCTCACTCAACTGTGGGAATGGAAGAGCCCAAAATCCTCAGCGTAGGCTGTGAAGCTGGCAGCTCCAATGAAGGGTCTGAATGAACTCCACAGGAGAGGCTGGCTAGCTGAAGCAGCAGCAAAAGTTCTCTCTTCTTCCTTAAGAAGTCTTCAACTAATTGGGATGTCTCCTTGGTGGGAGACATGCCTAAGTTGATCTCAGATGTCATCAGCCACAGATGCAGTCAACTGATGATGGTTTAATACACCATCCTTACAGTTTATCAAGTAGACATGAATTAATCTTCCTAGCAGTGGTCAGGCCAGTGCTTACCTGACCAGACGACTGGGCCCATCAGTTGGGCAAGTTGACAAAGAGACCCTAACCATTACCGTCACAGTTCCCTTCTGTGATGTTCCCTGAGTAGGGACCATTTTTGTCTTTTTAACCATCTTATACCCTGCCCTTGGCATAGTGTCTGGCAGATCATAAGCATTCAATAAAATTTTTGGAATGAATGAATTGGATAAAGGACTTCAATGAGAATCCCTATTTGTCTGGGACATGAAGGATATATAGAATTTACAAGTTGATAAAGGAGAGTTTGAAGAAAGAAAGAAGAGATGTGGAAACTGATACCTAGTGCCCTGATCTTTTCAATGAAGTAGGCAGGTGGTGGGCAACAGTGGCTCAGTAGCAGAGTTCTTGCCTGCCATGCCAGAGATCCGGGTTTGATTCTTGGAACCTGCCCATGCCAAATAAATAAATAAGTAAATAAATAAATAATAAAAATAAAGTAGGCAGAGAGATTATCAGGAGAATTTGGTGAGGTTAGGGTTTACGGAAAGTTAAAGAGGGTATAGAATAGAACCCTCTTCTATTGCTGAGAGTATGCTAAGGAATTAACCAGCAATAAATACAAAGATTGCTATGCTATGCAGTTTGACTATCAAGTGCCTAGTATCTGCAAGCAGTATGATTAAAACTTTATATACACCATCTTATGGAATCTTTGAAATGGTCTTATGATATGTAAGTATTATTTACGTGTAGTTTACTAATGAGAAAACTAGTAGGCTATAAATTTGTAATCAGCTAAATCAGCACAATTATATTGCTTTCTCTGTTAATGTCTTGCAGCCTTAAAGCAGAGGCAGAAAGGGCATAAAGTAAAATTAAAATTTATTCAGACTTAGAAATTGGCAAAGGATGCATACAATTATTGCAACCTTCCTATTTTCCTTATTTCATCTAATCCCACAGGCATTATCCTCCTTATGTGAAGAGTTTGATCATCTTTCCTGAGACAGGAATGGTAGCAAAGGATCAAATCTGGGTTTGAACTCAGAACTACTTTAGTCCAAGTCCTGTGCTTTACACAGTACTCTCAGAGGCAAGACAAAGCATGTTGTTTAAGTTGGCACTGGTATAACCAACCGTATAAACTAAAGAGGACACAATTTAAAATAATGGGTTTTGGTTTTACTGTTAATCCCAAGAGCTTCAATACACTGATAATTAAAATGGGGACAGCAGCAGTGCCTGCTAAAATGTTGCAAAGAAGTAAGTATTTATATGAAATAATACATAATTTATAAAGTACTAAACCAAATTAGTTAACATTAATTTTAAAACTTTGATAGATGACTTATTCTATAATATTCACACATTTTCTCAATGTATTTATAAACCTGGCTCTATTAACTTGTGGATGCAAACCTTAATTAGTTTACTGATTGGTTATGCTAATTATAGTAATTGGTTATGTGTTTTATTTTTCTTTCAAATAAAGCTTTTTTTTTCTTCAATGCTCCTTTTAGCGATATGGTAATATAATAAAAAATAGTTTCTTGAGATAGTAGTCTAATCTTTGTCACTGTTGTTTTTCGGCAGCAATTTTAAAGGTACCTTAGAAATTACCATGTAATCTAGAATATATATATTTTTACATTTTATTATAATAAATTTTCTGTTATATGCTCTCTTAAATAGTGCATGATAAGGATGTGTACATGTTAAGGGCTTAACTCGCATCTCTGTGCCTTCCATGGCAATTGGATTATTAATTCTTAATAGCGCAGTATAAAAATTAATATGTAAACATTGACTTGAGAAGGTTGGCCTTGCTTTCACAAATTGTCAGGAATCTAGCTAGTTATTTTCAATTAAATTATGTATTAGACTAAGCTGATGATTAAAATACAACAGGTGTTATTACCTCCCCCTCCCATCACACTATTCTAGTCAAAATTAACTTTTGTAAATCTAATTGCTTTTGGTGTTCTACTCCAACATGTTTTTCACTTCTTAAATTATGGAAATGAGATAAAAAGTAGAAAACTTCAAATTTAACGTTCATTTATAAATTTCATTTTGCCAATGATAATCTATGGATTATGTAGCTATATTGAAATAACACACACAACATTTTAAAAGATGAGACAAATTTTTGTTAATATATGTGGTGTTTTTAGGAATAAATGATAATGGAACAAGGAGCTTCTTAAGGTGCCAATTTAATTAAGGTTTTACAATGTCTGTCTTAATTGGCCATGTCCTTATAGTAAATTATCTGAGAATAAATTGAGGGTGTCCAGGTTCCAAAATTGATTTGACTTCCAATATGGGAGGATTTTCCTTTGAAAGTTTTATTATGGGAAGTTTGGGGCATAGTGAGAGTTATGTTCTTGGCTTCCTTTAACAACTTATTGCATGTTTTATCACTCATCAATTTCCTATAAATCTTTCTTGAATTTATTTTTTGTTTGCTTTTTTAAAAGATTACTCTGTACCATCTTTTCAGTTAGCTTACTTTTGTGTAAAGAAGTGCATTCTAGGGTGGGCCACAGTGGCTCAGCGGCAAGAACGCTTGCCTGCCATGCCAGAGGACCCGGGTTCGATTCCCGGTGCCTGCCCATATTAAAAAAAAAAAGCATTCTATTTTAAAAATAACTAAAGGTATTTTAAGGCTTTATATGTGTGTTGTTCTTTATAGTAAAAGTATGTTCTAACAGTTGTGGGAACTTGGAGAATGGGTGTGCTTTAATGTGGTAACTATTGTTATGTGTAGCTCAATCAGAAAAGCAGGAACTTAGCCAGATAAGGAATAGAGAGAATGTTTGCTCAAGGGAGGGCTCTAGATGTTTACTGTTTTAGATTGACAAGATGTGAACATTTAAGTGAAGGAAGACTTTTAAGTAAGAATAAGCCCAGGGAAGATTGAGGCAAAGATACTCAGCTTGAAAATTATGAGTAGTGAGGATGATATTGATGAGGCATTCTAAGAAGTAGATTTCTTTTGATTTAGGATCCATAGAATAAGCTTGTCATTTCATTTTGTGCCATCTCAGACATGCCTAAAGTAACTTGTCTTTTACTGAAGGGGTGTATAAAGCATTCATTCATACAACAAATGTTCATTCGGTGTCTACTATTTCCAGACACTCTTCTAGAGTGCTAGAAATGAACAAAATAGACAAAATATAATCCCCTGGAGCGTATATGCTGGTGGGGAAGAGACAGTAAACCAAGTAAATAAGTGACTTATGAAATTTTAGTTTATGATAAATGCCATGGAGAAAATTTTTCAGGGAAAGAATAGGGAGTGCTTGGTAGGGGCAGGGTACAATTTTGAATAAGGTAGTTAGGGAAGGCTTAACCAAAAAGATGACAGTTTAACCACACCTTGTGCTTTGCACAAAGGCTCTGAGCTTGACATTGTTATTTATCGGAGACATGAATAATCAGATAGTGCTGTTCACCATTTTACAGTGAAGAAGACTTGAGGGAAGGAAGCTATCCAAGATATATCAAGAAACAGTAGATACTGGATCTCAGAACCCTTGAATATTGTGATTTGCATCTTAGGAAGTCAAGCTGGAATATAGTCAGATCCAGCCTAAAGAAGTTCAGGGTGGCCAGCAGGAGGCATTGCAGTATCATTAAGAGCTCTGGCCAGCTCCCAGTCACAAGGCTGTAAACCTAGCAGAAGTTTACAGAAGAGGAGACAAGGCTAAATGAGCCTTGGGACTATGTGAGGCCAGCACTGTATCCCATGTTTTGAAAGAAGCATGGTTTAAAATAGGGTGCCAGGCCTGATCTGTGATGATTCTAGAACTTACTAGGCTGACTTTCTTGCTGTCAGGTCTTTGATCCCTGTTACTGAGTAGGCTGAGTGAAGCAAGCCTATCTTAATCACACATCCTAGTCCTGCCTCTTACTGATCAGTTTTGCCATTGTCATACAGTGAATCCGTCTTTCTGCCTAGCTATCTTTTCTGTCCTTACTCTGGGCAACCTTTAGACAGAAGTTCTTTTTATGTCTAAACTCTATTTTCCATAGTCTTTCAAATTAAACACTGTGATAAAAATTCATCTCAGGTATTCTCCATTATACTATTAAAAACTCTACAATCAAATTGCATTATATCTTATTAGATGTATTTAGACAGTGTAGTGGAAAACAAAGCAATTGTCAGGATAAGTAACTATTTATGAACCAATATATCATCATTAGCTTAGATAATGGTTAAAATTGCTAATGCATATGTAAGGGTAAAGTCAGAGTGGTAAAAGCCAACATTTCATTGGAAGGGTGGTGAGTTAAAAGGCATTTTCATTTGTTTAAATATCATCATTTTGTAATTTAGATATAATGATAATACTGTTAAACCATGTAAAAATTAGTTGTGCCAACTATTGCTTACAACTATGATCCTTTTAGATTTATCATAGATGGGACGTTTGTCTTCCTACAGAGGAAAAAGAGTATATGTTGATTAATTCTCTTAGATATGAGTTTTATCATAATTATACTTTTATTTCTACCTTCAATTTTAAAACATTTGTAATGTCCCCTTGAAAATACGTATTTAAGAAGCATAGTTCTGTACGTTTTAATCGATATATTTAGAATATAATATTCACTAGCAAGATTGATCTCACTCAAGGTAATTCATGAAGATGATGATGTCTTTTCCTTGCTTTTCTAGAGAATGTTCCATTCTTTCTGTCCTTAAAGGGGAATGTGGTTTTTCATTCTGCAGAAATAGTCCAGCTTAATCCTTACAGTTTCAAAGGGATCACAGCACTTCTCGCTACTTTCTGTCCCCTGTTCTTGCTTCCTTATCCTTTGCAGAGCTTTGCCTTGGCCACACATGAGGTCAGGCAGTGTGTTTCTCCAGTTTCCATATTCTTGGGAGCTATAGTCAAGATAATTTCCCAAAGATATGTTCATCATTCTCTCTCTCTCTCCAATTTATAGACCTTCTAGGAATAGTACAAAAAAAAATCTATTTTTAATAATGGACGCTTTCTGACAAGTCAACACTTAAACATATTTTAACATAATTTTGTGGTGATTATTATCTGCTACAGTTTTATATAGTTTAATTGTTAACTTATTGATTACATCTTGAGGCCTTTTACCCAAAGGATATCCTTTGAATAATGCTGTGGTAAAGCCACTGAATCTCTGTTTATAATTGTAATATGTACCATTCCAGCCAATAATGGAAATTCCTTCCTATGAAGTCCATGGCACATATTATTTACATGTAAATACACCTTAAAAGTTATGTTTCGTTAAACTTAGATATTCACATTCAAGTCTATTTGTAAAGCCTTATTTGATTTTTTAAAAGTGAATTTTATCTATCTATAGTAAGTATTAATTTATTATCTAGAGAAAGGGAGGGAAGAATTGTATTTTCTAATGGAAAGAGAGTTTTGAGTTATCAGGGGGCAGTTAGATAGAATTAATGTCAGTACTACTAAGGATAAACTAGATTTAGTTTTTAGGCGTTAGCCAAAGAATCCTTCCTGTTCATTATATAAGGCCCACCCCTTGTATAAATCCTTTCCTGAATGTGAAGTCAGCAGTGACTCCCCATCCCCCAAAGCTCCTTTTTAAATCTCAACTAGGTTTTTAGTATCTAGATAGCAGGGACTCTATCTTAAAATATCTTAAAGTTTTTATATTCTCCCCACTGGTCTCATTTCACTGGCTAGAATGCTCTGTACCTAGTTGTGCCAGTTTAAAACTCTTGTGTACCCAAGAAAAGCCATGTTCTTTAATCCTAATTCAATATTGCTGGGTAGGATTTTTTTTATTGTCTCCATGGAGATGTGAATCACCCAGTTGTGGGTGGTAACTTGATTAGATGGTTTCCATGGAGATGTGTCTTACCCATTCAAGGTGGGGTTGCTTACTGGAATTCTTTAAGGGGGAACCATTTTGGAAAGTGTTGACAGAACCCATACAACCAGAGATCTTTGGAGATGCAGAGGGAAAATGCCCCTGGGGAAGTCTTGTAAAATGAGGAGAGAAAGCTAGCATGTCACTATGTGCCTTTCCAGCTGACAGAAGTGTTGTGGATCCATCATCCTTTCTTGAATCAAGGTATCTTTCCCTGGATGCCTTAGTTTGGACATTTTCATGGCCTTAGAACTGTGAACTTACAACTTAATAAATTCTCCTTTTTAAAAACTGTTACATTTCTGATATATTGCATTCTGGCAGCTTACAAACTAAACCCGTCTTTCCTTAATATGCTTTCATTGGTTGAAAATGGGCCTAAATATGTCAAGGCATTAGTCTTCTTTACTAAAAGTCCAAGATGTG
The DNA here is from genome assembly GCA_004026745.1 of Myrmecophaga tridactyla. Lineage (NCBI taxonomy): Eukaryota > Metazoa > Chordata > Mammalia > Pilosa > Myrmecophagidae > Myrmecophaga > Myrmecophaga tridactyla. The sequence continues at coordinate 17,351 of PVIY010009849.1, read as the reverse complement.
CTATTTTTCCCCCTTTCATATTTGAAACTAGTTGTTGTAATAAAGCAATACTTTTCATTTAAATAATATACTTAATTAGGAACATATTGTCATTGTGAGGGAATCCCTCCAGCCAGAGAATTTGCTATTCTAAGGTGTTTTAGTTTTCTAAAGCTGCAGAAATGTAACAACTTTTAAAAAGGGAATTTATTAAGTTACAAGTTTACAGATCTAAGGCCATAAAAATGTCCAGATTAAGGCATCCAGGGAAACACCTTGACTCAAGAAAGGTTGATGTTTGTTACATGGCAAGGCCTTTGGCTGGCGTCTTCTGGTCCATGTTCCTGGTTCCATTGCGCTGTCAGTGGTTTCCTCTCTAAGTGCATGTGGGCCTTCACTTAGCTCCTCTGGGATACAACTCAGGGTTTTGGTTTGCTTTGCATCTCATGAGAAGGCAATATCTGCTGGATTCTGCATCTCCACATGTTCCTGTCTGTGTCGGCTCTGAAGCAACTCCAAAATGTTTCCCCTTCTAAAGGACTCCAGTAAACTCATCAAGACCCATTTTGAATGGGTAGTGTCACATCTCCATCAAATCAGAAAGCCACACCCACAATTGGGTATGTCACATCTCCATGTAAACAAGCCAGTTTCCACCATACAATATTAAATCAGGATTAAAAGAAATATGGCTGTCCCTACAAGATTGAATCGGGATATAGGGCATGGCTTTTCTGGGCACAAAACAGCTTCAAACCTGCGCATAAGGTATCTTATCCTTAGAGCAAATGGACTTTGAGTGGTAGAATGAATAAGTTATATTTTCTCTTTATAAAGTTATGTCAAAGTCCTAAAAGAGAATTTTCTGTACTGTTTGTAGGGTATATTTAGAGTGAAAGAAGGAACATCTGTCAGTAGGTCATACAACATTTAAGTTTGCTACATGAAGCAAAAGAAGCAAATAAATGGTGCCCTCCTTTTTTTTTTTTTTTTTTTTTTTTTTTTTTTTTTTTTTGCGTGGGCAGGCACCAGAAATTGAACCCGGGTCTCTGGCATGGCAGGCAAGAACTTTGCCCCCTGAGCCACTGTGACCCCCCCCTCCCTTTTTTTTTAGAAACATATTTAATATTTCAAATGGCTTTTAGAGAAGATGCTTGACTTAAACTCTCCATTCTCTGACATGGTTAAGGAATTTGAAGTAATTTATTACAGTGAGAAATGCGAACATTAATTGAGTCCTGCAAGGTGTCTGGCACCTTCTATAAATATTCTTATTTAATCTTCAGGAACTCATCATATGAGAGTGGGTATTATTATTATCTAAATTTTGCAAAGAAACATCCTGAAGCTCAGTGAATTTGCTAGTAAGTAGATGCTCCACGACTTGCTTCATCTTCCTGTCAGATCAGCCATACCATTAGATTAGCTTTAATGATATTGTCTTCTTCATTTAGGAACATGAAAAATAAAGACAATATTAAAAGAAACAAAAATAGACATTTCTGAGTATCTAGCTAAGCTAACTACTGTACTAGAGCCCTACATTTACCGAAGGGGGGGAATCTCATGATCCTCATTTTTGGAAACAAATCTAAAGTTTGGAAAAAAAGACTAAAAGAGCTTACACATTCATATTAATTAAATTCTATAGTAGCTTTAAGGACTATGAGTGAAAAAATATGCATAAGACATGACTCTTGACCTCAAGAAGCATAGTGTATACTGGACTGATATAATGCCTACCTAATTACAAAACAGCTGTTGCATTATTTCCAGTTAATTATAACACTTTGAAGGTCAAAGACTGTGTTTTGGTTTTGGGTTGAAGTTCAAACAACACTTATTGATACTCAAAAATCTTTCACACTAGGTAAAACACTAGCCTCCTAAGCAGAGTAGTTCACCTTGTTTCAAAAAGCAGAGTGGGGGCGGTACCACGGTGGCTTAGTGGCAGAATTCTCAACTGCCAAGCCAGAGACCCAGGCTTGATTCCTGGTGCCTGCCCACATTAAAAAAAAAAAAAGCAGTTTAGTATAGTGGGGGAGAATGTGAACTCTGGAATCTGACCAGAGCTCAGGCATCATCTGCCAGTTATTAGCCATGTGATTTTGCATGTCAGCCTCTCTTAATTTAAAAAAATTAAGAGAGAAAGAATTAAGAGAGGAAAAAAAACTTCAATTTTCTTATCCCTCAAATAGGGATAATGATAGAATTGATATGGGGATTATAAATGATAATACTGTTACTCAATAAAATGCCCTTCCCTTAGTTGTCATTTAATATGAACCAGAAAGTGATAAGTATAGTATGAAGTGGAGTACAGGAGTGAGATGTTATATATACTGTACAGAAGATGATGTTTAAATTGAACCATGAAAGATAATAGGATTTGAACATATAGGTTTGGGGGCACATGAGTAATTTATGATACGTGGAGTGTTTACATAAAGGCTCTTGGAAACATAATGTAACACCTTTGTTTTTTTGTTTCTATTTTTTAAATATTTTTATTGTAAAAATTTAACATACAAACATTCTTGACATCAGACATTCCATACATGGTGTACTATCAGTGGCTCACAGTATGATCACAGAGTTGTGTATTCATCACCATGATCATTTTTTTTAACATTTGCATCACTCCAGCGAAAGAAATAAAAAAGAAAAACTCATACATAGCATACCATTACCTCTCCCTCTCAATGACCACTAGTATTTCAGTCTACTCAATTTATTTTAACCTTTGTTTCCCCTATTATTTTTTTTCCATATTTTTTACTCATCTGTCCATATTCTAGATAAAAGGAGCATAACATACAAGGTTTTCATCATCACACAGTCACATTGTAAGTGTTATATCTTCATACAATCATCTTCAAGAAACAAAGCTACTGGAACACAGCTCTACGGTTTCAGGTACTTCCCTTTAACCACTCAAATACACCATAAACTGAAAAGGGATATCTATATAATTTGTAAGAATAACCTCCAGGATAATCTCTCAACTCTGTTTGAAATCTCTCAGCCGCAGACACTTTTTTTCTCATTTCTCTCTTCCCCCGTTTGGTCAAAAAGGTTTTCTCAATCTCTTGATGCTGGGTCCCAGCTCATCCCAGGATTTCTGTTCCACATTGCCAGGGAGATTTACACTCCTGGGTATCATGTAATGTAGGACCTTTTAAACCATGGTTTGGCTAATGACGCAGAACCATTACTCAAATGGATGAGTCTTATATTAAACCTCTGTAAAAGCTGAGGACATGTTATCGTATCTCAGTGAGAGTATTCCTGTTGGCTTCTGAGACATTACAGGCTGGTTTCCTTGTTGACCAGTGATTTTATGTAACACAGGGAGAGAGGTTAGAAAATCTGAATAAATTATTGCTTGATACATCTGTTTAGCTTTCCTTTAAAATGTCAGATGTCCAAAGGAAGTTGATGCTGAGCTGAGAGAGATCTCTTCATAGTTGAATTTTCCAATGAGTGCCAAAGTACTGTCTTTTAGGTAGCCGTTTAAAAGATTCCTTTTGGGCTCTGAGGGGATACAAAGATGATTTAGATCACTGCCTCTTAAATTTTATGTTTGTCAAACATTTTTGGATACTTGAATTTTCGGAGGCATGCTTGAAGGAATTAAGTTGAATCCTTGGAATTTATTGCAAAAATCACTGTTCAGCACTGGGTCATTGTCTGAGCAAAACATTGAGCCTCAACTTCAGTGTTTTACTAATTCTAGTGAATACTCACACACTTTTTTCTTGTCTTTATCTTGTACTTCTTACCTGCAGCAAGTTCTGCCTTTCTCATAATTGTATATTAGGACCCCTCAGCTCAGAGTCCCATATAATTGATGTCACAATAAACATCTTTTTTCAGAAGCAGCAAAGATAAATTTACCCTCTGATCAGAATCAGAAGGATGGTTCTGAAGGGTTCATGGAATACCTGATGGGATAGATCATAAACAGGATATGTGTCTTAGATAGTCAACATCTCTCAAGCAGTATTACATTTTTCTTGAATAGTGTAGTGCCCCATGGCACATCTTAGTCCTTTTCTTTTTTATTTTTACACTCACCCCCTAGGTGCTCTCATCCTGTTTTATGGCTTTAAACATTTCTATAAGCTGATGACTCCTAAATTTAAATCTCAGCCTTCGCCTTCTCCCTGAGCTCTTCATCCAAATATTCAACTGCCTGCTTATAATCTAGACACTCCACATTAATGTTTATGGGGTATCTCAAACTTAAAATATCAAAAAACTGAGCTCCTGTTCTACCAGCCTGCCCCAAACCAGCTTCTTTAACAGTGTTTCCTACCTCAGTTAATGGTGGTTCCATTCTTTCAATTGTTCAGATCCAAAATCTTAACATATATAGTCTTTGACTCCTTTCTTTCTCTAATACCTGATCTATCAGCAAATCCATTTGGCTCTACCTTTAAAGTTGGACACTTTTCTACATCTCTGCTGCCAGAGCCCTGGTCCACACCATCATCATGAACTCTCATCTGGATTACTGCAACAGTTTACTAGCTGCTCTTCCAGCTTTGATTTCAGAGGACTGATCAGTGTCAATAAAAACAAGTAGAAGAAAGGCCACTGTTTGGGCCAATCTTTTCTCTAAAAGGAAATTTAAAATCCCTTCAAGCCCTTGTGCAAAATCTCTATTAATACCCCCTAGCATCATGCCATAAATTTTGGGTAAGGTGATTTTTTTCCCCCACATATTATCAATTGACGATAATTTAAGAGCCTTTCAGTATGTCCCCTTCGAGTGTCTGATTTTGAGTAGAGCTGTCTTTTGATGGACAGTTGCCCTATATATCCTAAATATATTTCTGTGCTTAAAATAATGAGATTCTAATGAAATGCACTCACTATCAAAAGTGTCGTGAACATAAATTTCATCTTTTTAATGATGAAAAAACTTCCAGGATTTGGAGCTGCTTCAGGCTGATCATTAAGAATATCAATTATCATTGCATAGTAAAGGAAGTGCTGGTTAGTAGAGATTTCCAGTTGAGTTAGTGTCAGAAAAAAGCATCTTTCTCTCTGCTAAAACTGAAAATAGTTTATTAAACTGTTTTTATTTTCCTGTCTGAAATTTGGGGCTTAAGTCTGCCTATTGGTACTGTGAACTCACTAGCAATGAAGTTTGGTGGACTTTTACACATTACTTAAAAAAGGAAAATTCTGTCATTGAATTTTGCAGGAATTGTATTTGACTTGTATATGCCTTAACTTTTTTACTTTTTATTTAATTCCTAACTGTGTTGACCTGAGGCCCTTTCTAGTTTAGTGGCAAAGTAAAAGATACTAATGAGAATGTCTTTGGGACATAATTATGTAGATTTAAAGGAGTGATGTAGTTTTAATTATGCCCTTTAGCTGGTGTATTTGCATATTAAACTCATTCATGTCTCTGTGATTTCCCTCTGAAACTTTGCTTTTCTCGGGCCTTAAATTACTAATCAGCTCATGGGTGTATCCCAAGGTTATGTAAGCTAAATTGAAGGATGCCACAGAATGTGTTTAAGCTATTAATCCAAAACGTACAGAAGTTTATAGTTTGAAAACAATGACCACAGGTTTACAGTATTCTTTGCTGGATTCCACTTGAAAAAATTCCAGCCTGGTTGGTATCCTTTCCTTCCTTCCTTCCTTCCTTCCTTCCTTCCTTCCTTCCTTCCTTCCTTCCTTCCTTCCTTCCTTCCTTCCTTCCTTCCTTCCTTCCTTCCTTCCTTC
>PVIY010009849.1:0-11527 GCA_004026745.1 Myrmecophaga tridactyla | reverse complement strand
TTTTTTATTTATCTTTCAGAAGCTTCTACATTTAGCAGAAAAATAACTTCCTTGAGGCTATGAAATGATTTCACTTATGGGATAAAATTAGTGAGGCTACCTAAATATTGCTTTTGTAGGAGTTTTGTTTTTATTTGTGAGAAGCTAAATAAAAGAAAATCCTTGGTAAGTATATTTAAAAAAACAAAAGACTGAAAATCTTTTGAGGCTAACTTTCTGTCAAAGAGTCAGTAAAAAATGCATAATTTGGAACAGAAGTCAGCAAGCTTTCTATAAAGGGCAGGATGGTAAATATTTCTAGCTTTGTGGGTCATATGATTTCTTTTGCACCTTGCTGTTATAGCATAAAAGCAGCCATAGACCGTATCTAAATGAATGGATGTCACTGAGTTATTTACTTACAAAAACAGGCAGCGGTCTGGATTGGCCAGTGGACTGTAGTTTACTGACCTCTGATTTAGAACATGGATTCTTTAGTTTTTTTCTATTCATTTTTCAAACAGACATTTGTCAAGGGCTTAATATGTGCTTCTACTATTATTTTTCTTTTTATTAGCGACCAGCTGTTTATGAAACAAGTAGAAAACATACTTAAAGTCTTTGCATTATAAAATGTTTCAAACGCAAATTCCCATAAATTTGTCGCTATAGACAACAATTGCCAATATTTTTCCACGCTTGATTCATCTCTTTTTTCTTTGTATTTTAGCCTAAAGCAAGTTCCAGACACTATGCTGTGTGATGCCTACGTACTTCAATATGCATCTCTTTAAAAATATGGATATTTTATTACATAATTACAATACTATTATCTTACCTTACTTGCCAATACTTTTAATAACATGTAATCTCTAGGCCATGTTCAGATTTCCCCCATTGCCTGAAAAATGTTTTGTTGTTTTTTTTCACATCAGGCAACTTGTTACTTTGCCTGTTGTCTCATAAATCTCCTTTAGTAATGCTTTATTCGCTGCATTTCTGACTCTACCTGAGTAGGGTCATATTTTACAAGCTCACAGCCCCAACCCTGTAATCACATGGTTGGTCTTTCTGGTATGTCCACAGTTTCCACCCTAAAACTGTGGTGTAGCCAGCTCCCTCCTGAATTATCTCCTTAGCATAAACTATCTGGTGCATTCTAGAGCCCACCATGAATGACAAAAGATCCTTATCAGATTACAGATTGTCCTCTAGGAGCCAGGACTAAGGCTAAATCTTTCAGGAGGCCAAATTCCTTACTATACACCCACTTCCTCTTCTCTTTCCTCTACTTCCCACCTTTCCTTTACTTCCTTTCTTCTTCTCTCTCTCCCTCTGTTCTAGTTTGCTAGCTGCTGGAATGCAATATACCAAAAACGGAATGGCTTTTAACAAGGGGAATTTAATGAATTGCTAGTTTACAATTCTAAGGCCGAGAAAATGTCCCAATTAAAACAAGTCTATAGAAATGTCCAATCAAAGACATCCAGGGAAAGATACCTTGGTTCAAGAAGGCCGATGAAGTTCAGGGTTTCTTTCTCAAGTGAGAAGGCACATGGCTAACACAGTCAGGGCTTCTCTCTCAGCTGGAAGGGCACATGGCGAATACGGCGTCATCTGCTAGCGTCTTCTCCTGGCTTCCTGTCTCGTGAAGCTCCCCGGAGGCGTCTTCCTTTTTTATCTCCAAAGGTCGCTGGCTGGTGGACTCTCTGCTTCATGGTGCTGCAGCATTCTCTGCTCTCTCTGAATCTCTCTCTCCAAAATGTTTCCTCTTTTATAGGACTTCAGAAACTAATCATGACCCACTCAAATGGGTGGAGACATGTCATCACCTAATCCAGCTTAACAACCACTCTTGACTAAATCACATCAACCAGGGAGGTGATCTCATTACAGTTTCAAATATACAGTATGGAATAGGGATTATTCTACCTTTATGAAATGGGATTATATTAAAACATGGCTTTCTTAGGGGGCATACTTCCTTTCAAACCAGCACACCCTCCCTCCTGTCCGCCCTTGCTCCCTTCAAGAAGAGCTTCAGCCAGTTGTTCTATAAAATGTTTCATACTCTGGATTTTTTTTTTGTTTTTTGCCTTCCTTGTCATGCCATATAATTTGTTCCAATATTTCCCATTTTTTCTATAAATAGAAGCTAGTTCTAAAGATCTGTTTAGATTCACTTTGAACATTTTTTACAAGATCTTCATAATTGTACTGTTTTTCATATTGTGTCACATGAGGGGACATATGGTATAGCAGTGGCCTGAACGCACCATTATAAAGTTCCCCATCCACTTTTCATCTATTAGTTTTATCCATTGAGTGATGTTTCCCAAATCAATTATTTTGTTTATGTTTCTGTCATTCTTTCTGCATTTATTAGCTGAATTTGTCTGTAAAGAACATTTTTCCTCATCATCTTAAATATTTGGTCACCCTGAAATACAGTTCACAAGGAAGCCAATATTTTTGAACCCCATTTTATAGTTTGGTATTGTAGAAAGGTTTAATGAATTGCCTGAAGTCATAAACCTAGTAACCTATATAGCTCCTGTCAAAAGAAACTAAGTTCACCAGTGTAATCAAAACTTCAGTTTTGTTCCTTTTATTGAAGGAAAAACTGCTTAAGCAGGAGAATGTAAAACAGGGGAGCCAAAGTGAGAGTCTCAATAGCCATGTGGTCATGGCTGCCAATAAAGGCGTTTAGGGAATTTCCAAGTGGTGGTTACAATGACTAGCTGACATTGAAGTTCCTTATTATTACATAGAGAGGTCTAAAAAGTGGGGAGAAGATTGGTAGGCTTGTCCATTCTGGTATGCTGTCTTTTCACCAGGTATTGCTTATCTGCAATTCTGCAGAATGTGTTCCATTTTCTCAGACCACCCCTGCAGGTCAATTGTTTTTTCTTATGGAAAATCTTTCTTGGAAAGGACTCTCCCTGCAATGACCAATGTTGGCAGCCATTCTATTTTACTTAACACTTGAATCAAACCCAAGTTTTGATACCAATTCTAGTTACCTCAGATGCCAGCTGACTGACATATAACAAAATCCTTTTTATTGTTATATAACTTTTGAAGTTAAAGGGTGAGAAATAAGATAATTTAGGAGAATTCCTCTTTCTTCCTCCCCCTCCCTCCCTCACACCCCTCTCCTCCTCCCCCTCCCTCTCCCTGTTGTAATTGTTAAGGAATCAGCATTATGTCCTGTTGCTGATGCTAAAACTGATGTTAGGTCAGTATTAGAGTGATCATATATGAAGGCCTAAGAAATAGAATGAATGTAAAGAATGAAAACTCTGAACGTTGCATTTCTGTAACACAGGTAACAGCAGAGAAACTTAAAAAAAAGTTTCTTTACATACTTAGGACTAGTTATTTAGTGAAATTGTGGATAGTAGTTGAAAAGATACATGTAATCTAAATGTTTTGCTTTTCAATTTTTATTAATGTTTGACTTTCTTAAAGTGAAGAATACTTCTCCTTGGAGTTTTAGATTTTTCCCTGGACATGGTAGGAAAAGCTGTTAGATATATTGTCATATTTTCAACAGGACATAAAATTCTTTATTGTTTAGTATGTGAGAAAAGCAAAGTGCACTCTTCCTTTTCTTTCCCATATTCCATGACCTGCTTCCTAGAGTTATAGATGATATCCCCTCATTTAAATTCTGTTTATAATCATATCTTTGTTGTATTTTGGGTGATTTTAAAAGATGCCTTTACCAAAGTATTTATATCCTTCATAAAGGAGGGGAAATCATAATTATATTTTTTCAGATTATTACAGTGAAGTTGTTTATAGCCTTATCATTATATATTATTAAAAAGAAAAGCTTTTTGTGCAATTTAGTATCTGACAAGTTTTTCAAGCGATTTGTGAACTGAGCAGCATCCCATTCAAAATGGAGAAGGGAGCTCCACAAGGGGTTGAAAAGGAAGCTTACGTAGGACAAACGTTGAAGCAGGTGAGGAAATATTGTAGTTGGCTAAAATTAAGTTTCCATTCTATAGACGAGGGTCTTACAAAGTGGGGAGCAGATATCGTTTGATTAATATGGTATAATTACCCATTTTTGATAGGCTGTCTCTACTGGACTAAAACTGGTTTATGCCACCATGTTGTTTACGTAGGATGCATTCCATTTTCTTGGAAAGTCTCTGTGGGTCAATTGTGTTTGTCTCCTGGAAAATCCTTTCTCAGAGAAGGGTCCCTCGCTGCAATCCCCAATGTAGGTGGCCATTTTATTTTACTTAATAGATCTCCCTTGTAGTTACTTTTCAAATGATCTCATTGGAAACTTAACCAATATACTCTGGTCCCCACTACTGATTTATTTTTTTCTTGTCAGGCAGTTCAATAGGCTTGGTCATTCATTTTGTACCATTTTCCCTTTTCATTTTTCATGCTTGTTTCCTTTCTTGGTTGCAGTGAATTCATTGGGAAGCTCTTCAAATTACATTTAAAACCCTTGGAAAGGGGTTATTTACTCAGTTGAGTGGAATACAGGCACAGCTCTCTTTCCAAGTCAGGATGTCTGTTATTTTTATTTTTATTTTTAGTCTTTGTCCACCTGAGATAGTACCATGTCTGTCTCATTTTTCTTTTTATGTAGCTAGCTCAAGAGCAACTATCTGACTTGAGGGTTTAAAGAATTTGAACAGAATCCTGAAACAGTTGTACAAGAAATAAAAACATAAAGATGGATAATCGCATTAAAAGTATAAATCCAAAATGTAAAAGTTATTTATTTCCATATTCCATTAAACCAAACCTGGGTCAAGAAATAAGCCTGCCATTGAAATGTTTGAGAGTGACAAATATCATGAAACATATTAACTTGGTCCTTTAAAATATTCAGATTTTTTTATCATTGTGTCAGATTTATTAACACAAAAGCAACATTGTTCATGGACAGTCAGGGTATCTTTTACGAGAAGCACTGATGATAAACTATTAACTTCAGCTTAGAGGGCCTGAAGAGCATTTGGGTAGTGTTAAGGCTCCATTTCATGACCCCACATATATTTAAAACTGCTTAGTCCAGGTCATATGTTCCTAGGGAGAGTATGACAGTGTACGTGAAGGAGTGGAACCCTGAATTATGGTAGGTTAAGGAATTGGCGATATTATCCCTCTTATATCAGTTTGAGTCCTGAGATATAAAATATCTGACGTTAGCTTTCTAATGAGCATTTAGGGTATACAATATATGCAAGATCACAGCAACCAGTTCAATTTACAGTTAGTTAACAAAATCCAAGCAGAAAGGGCATGTAAAATAATTCAGATAATGAACAGGTGCAAAGTTGGATAATCCACAGGAATATACCATAGTTTCTACTGAAACACAAAATTTCTCTCTGCAGTCACCCTTCTTTTCATAAAAGGTAATCCCAAAGAGAGTATTCTTGATCATGAAATAAGGCTGGTTTTATTAGATTTGGCCTGATTATTTACATAGTTGAACAAGTGGTGATTTACCATATAGGCCTTTTTAGTTTTCTTTATGTAGCTTTCATAAAGAACCTCAAATTGGACTTTTAAAAGTCTCTTGAGGCTAGGAAGCCAAGCCAAATCTTGACACCATATTTCAACTATAGTATCTATAGATTTGGGCAATGTCCTCTTTCTCAAGGTCCCCACAGTATTATTTTTCCTATACTTGCTAGAAAGTAACCTTCGTTACTTACCTGTAAGGCTTGGAACCCTGGAACCATGTTCCACACTGGTTTTTCAGAGAGGTTTGTATAAGCATTGACTCCATAAAGTCAACCTTAATTCCCTCAAAGTCTCTGATCATGTCTGATTAAATGAACATCATTCTCAACCATGACATTCTAGTCAAAACCTTGGTTATATTACCAGTGTCTCCAATTATGTCCTCTTTACAAGGAGAAAAGATTCAGATGGGAACTATGCAAATAATTATTTTATAAAAATAAGAATATTCAATTCAGGTTTCTAAATCCTAGAGGGATCAGGCAGGGAGAAAAAGATGAATGTCTTATGAATTATAGGTAACTCAAAGGAAAAATTAAGGGTTTCCTTGTATCTTGAAATAAAACATTAAAACATCAGCAATAATTCTAACAAAACTCTAACCATTCTTTATTAGTTCATTCAGTCCTAGGTAGTTGTTTTGGTTTGCTAAAGTTGCCAGATGCAATATACCAGAAATGGAACAGCTTTTAAAAAGGGAATTTATTAAATCTTAAGTTTACAGTTCTAAGGCCATAAAATATATCCAAACTAAGGAATCCAGGGAAAGATATCTTGACTCGAGAAAGGGCGATGATCTTCAGAGTTTCTCTGTCAGCTGGAAAGGCACATGGCAGTGTCTACTAGCTTTCTCTCCTAGCTTCTCTCCTCATTTCAAATTGCTTCCCTGAAGGCATTTCCTTCTTGCATTTCCAAAGGTCTCAAGTCTATGTCAGCTCTGAAGCTTTTTCTAAAATGGTTCCCTCTTAAAGGACTTCAGTAAGTAACCTCACCTGAATGGGTAGAGACACATCTCCATGGAAACCACCTGATCAAATGGACCCACTCACAATTGGGTAGGTCACATCCCTATGGAAACAACAAAGATCCCACCAAACAATATTGAGTCAGGATTAAAGAACATGGCTTTTTTGGGGTACACAACAGTTTCAAACCAGAATAGTAGTGAATCCTTGTTCTGTTCAATCTTGTGTTAGCAATTTCATGAATCCATCAGGTTTCTCACTAGAATTCTGGAAATTTTGACTCAGTCCAACGCTAGCGTGTCAAAGTTATTTAAGCAATATCATTAGAAGCCTATACCCCAGAGTACGTGGCATGGTCCTTCCCATGAGTCTCTGAGATAGTTCTTTTTGTTGAAGATGAAGCACTCTGGCTTATAGCTAATTTCAAGTGTTTTCAGAAATTCTAGCTGTAGATGATAAAAGACTTAAAATGGCGGTGATTAAGTTATTGCTGTTTTACAAAAGTGAATGATCTGATGAAAGTTCATTAAACATCATTTTATAAATAACTGAAATTAGACGAATAATACATTGTTTTATTGTGCTTCACTTTGTTGCACTTTGCAGATACTGTGTTTTTTACAAATTGAAGGTTTGTAGGAACATTGTGTCAAGTCAGTTGTCGACCACTTTTCTAACAGCATATTCTCACTTTATGTCTCTCTGTCACATATTGGTAATTGTGCTGGTTTGAAAGGATGTATGTCCCCTAAAAAAGCCATGTTTTAATCAAAATCTCATTTTATAAAGGCAGAATAATCCCTATTCAATACTGTATGTTTGAATCTGTAATTAGATCATCTCCCTGGAGATGTGATTTAATCAAGAGTGGTTGTTAAGCTAGATTAGGTAGAGATGTGTCTCCACCCATTTGGGCAGATCTTTATATGTTTCTGGAGTCCTACAAAAGAGGAAACATTTTAGAGAATGAAAGAGATTCAGAGCAGAGAATGCTGCAGCACCATGAGAAGCAGAGTCCACCAGCCAGTGACCTTTGGAGATGAAGAAGGAAAATGCCTCCCGGGGAGCTTCATGAAAAAAGGAAGACAGAAGAAGGAGCTAGCAGATGATGCCCTGTTCGCCACGTGCCCTTCTAGATGAGAGGAACCCTGACTCTGTTCACCATGTGCCTTTCCAGATGAGAGGGAAACTGACTGTGTTTGCCGTGTGCCCTTCCATTTGAGAGAGAAACCCTGAACTTCATCGGCCTTCCTGAATCAAGGTATCTTTCCCTGGATGCCTTAGATTGGACATCTCTATAGACTTGCTTGAACTGGGACATTTTCTCAGCCTTAGAACTGTAAACTAGCAACCTATTAAATTCCCCTTTTTAAAAGCCATTCTGTTTCTGGTATATTGCATTCTGGCAGCTAGCAAACTAAAACAGTCATCCTTGCGATATTTCAAACATTTTCATTATTATGTCTCTTATGGTAATCTGTGGTCAGTGAACTTTGGTTCACTGTAATTGTAATAGTAATTATAATTGTTTCAAGGCACCACAAACCATGCCTATATAAGACAGCAAACTTAATAAATGTTGTGCCATGTTCTCACTGCCTCCACCAGCTGGCCATACCCCATTCTCTTCCTCTTCTTGGGTCTCCTTTTTCCCTGAGATACAACAATTATTGAACTTAGGCCAGTTAATAACCCTACAATGGCCTCAAGTGAAAGGAAGAGTCACAGATCTCTCACTTTAAATTAAAAGCTAGAAATAATTAAGCCTAATGAGGAAGGCATGTTGAAAGCCAGGATAGGCCAAAAGCTAGGCCTCTTGTGCCATCCTTTTCTCCCTGCCAATTTGTGAATACAGAGGAAAAGTTCTTGAAGGGCATGAAAAGTGCTACTCCAGTGAACACATGAGTAAGAAAGCAAACCAGCTTTAATGCTGTTATGGAGAAAGTTTTAGTGGTCTGGGTAGAAGATCAAACCAGCCACAAGATTTCCTTAAGCCAAAGCCTAATCCAGAGCAAGGCCTTAACTCTCTTCAATTCTATGAAGGCCAAGAGAGGTGAGGAAGTTGCAAAAGAAAACTTTGACTCTAGCAGAGGTTGATTCATGAGGTTCAAGCAAAGAGGCCGTTTCCATAACATAAAAACGCAAGGTGAAACAGCAAGTACTGATGGAGAAGCTGCAGCAAGTTACCCAGAACATCTAACTGAGGGAATTGATGAAGGTGGCTACACTAGAAAACAGATTTTCAGTGTTAGATGAAACAACCCATTATTTGAAGAAAATGACACTAGGATGTTCATAGGTAGAGAAGAGAAGTCAAGGCCTAGTTTCAAAACTTCTAAAGACAGCCTTACTCTCTTGTTAGGTGATAATGCAGCTGGTTACTTTAAGTTGAAACCAGTGCTCATTTACCATTCTGAAAATCCTAGGGCCCTTAAGAATTATGCTAAATCTACGCTGCCTGAGCTCTGTAAATGGAAAAACAAGGCCTAGATGGCAATATGTCTGTTTACACATGGTTTATAGTATGTGTTAAACCCACTGTTGAGACCTGTTGCTCAGAAATTAAGATTCCTTTCAAAATGTTACTGCTCATTGATAATCAAAAAGTATTGGCAAAGTCCCTTAAGGGATGGGAGAAAAAAATATGCAACGAATAAACTCTATCACTGGGGAAACCCCAGCTGATTTTCAAATAAAGAAGGTTTGTAAAAGTCTATCCTTGTATAGACATTAAGGGAATAATAAAAATGGTGAGCAAGTATGTGATAAATTTGAATGTTAGAGAGCTGTCAAAGTCTTCAGAGAGTTTACCTTGTCAAGGTACTTTGATAAAGATACGTACTCTTACAACTGTTCTGGTAAGACTGGGTTATTGAAAAGAAAACTGTATCTGAAGGCTACAGGCTATAGACCACTGCATAGACATCTGGTTTTCCCAAAGAATACCATCACCCTCTGTGGTTCTCTTGTTTTCTCCCCTGCTAATGAAGGAAATAATATCTGCTTTTTTTGTGAGGACAAGGGTTAAATATGTTTCATGGAGGTGAGAATTCTTTCTAAAGTACAGATTGCTATTATACCTAAGTTAGGACAAACTATATTGGTATGAGAGAATATGGTGATGATTGTTTGGGTCTATTAAGATTTGGCTTAGTGAATTTTATGACCTTGGTCAAGATACCTAATTTCACTAGCATCATGTGTCCTCTTTTCTATGTGGGAATTATAATCCTGTTTTACCTGGGTTCAAGTGAGGAGCAGTGATAATGTCTGTCAAGTGCCCAGTATATAGGTACTCTGTGTATGGTAGCCCTTGTTGTTGTTGTTATTGGCTTATAGAAAATTTTAATAGTTATCAAATATTCATTTTATGCATAGTAATATAAAAGAAAGTAAATGAGCACTTTGGTAGAAGGAGGAAGTTGTAAATATTAATATGTTGGCATTTGGTAAAGAGTGTGAGTCTCAAATGATTTTCTTATTAAAGATAATAGGAATAATTAAATATCATTGCAAAATTAAGAAACAATATGAGTTTCCTTGAAAATATGAGTATCATTGCATTGATAACTACAGTGAGTAAGGAAATTCTAAGTTTCATTACATCTTTTTATTTTTTCCCTGAATGCTATCATTTCCTCTGTTCATTATTCAGACTATTTTTTAAAAATAGAATTTGAACATAAAGTTGTGAAAGTAAAAGTGTATTAAATAAGAAAAATATATATTAAAGTTCACGTCCTACCTATGAAATCTGAGATGAATTCACAAACCTCCAACTTTCATTTCAGTTCCCACTCTGCTTTGGCTATCTATATTAGTTATTCTTGCTGATTATTTTCTTGAGGATGTGGAAATGAATTGTGTGTGCATGAGAAACCTTCTTTTTAGTTTAATTCGTCATGGCAGCTGCTGAGCCATGGCGGCATCTTTAAGGTAATAGAAACACTTGCCTGGGAAAATGTTAGGAATCAGAGTTAACTGATATGAAAGAGCTATGTATAACCTTTTTTAAAAAGTTTTGCTGTTTTATATAGACTTATAATGAAAGCCATGTCTTTGTTTCAACTTTTTTATTTCATCCCTTGTTAGTACTGTAGAGTGAGAAATGATACCTTACCATTTCTTTTGTTACTGCTTAATTAAGAGATCTCTTAAAATAATAGATTTCTCAAGTTTAAGTGAACTTAGTCATTGTATTAGCTAGAATTCTCTAGAGAAACAGAATCAGCAGGAAATATCCATAGATATAAAATTTATAAAAGTGTCTTGTGTAACCATGGGAACATTGAGTCCAAAATCCATAGAGCAAGCTTTGAAGCTGACAACTCCAATGAAGGGTCTGGATGAACTCCATAGGAGAGGCTTGCCAGCTGAAGCAGAAATAGAGGGACTATCTCTTCTGAATCCTCCTTAAAAGCCTTCCAGTGATTAGATTAAATGTCTCATGGCAGAAGACACTCCCCTTGGCTAATTACAAATGCAGTTAGCTGTGGATGCAGCTGACGTGATCATGATTTAATTCTATGAAATGTCCTCATAGCAACAGACAGGCCAGTACTTGCCCAACCAGACAAATGGACACCACTGCCTGGCCAAGTTGACACATGAACCTGACCATGACAGTCCACCCCTTGTTAACTTGGCAGCTATACACATCACCTTAAACCATACTTAATCTCTAAATAGAAAACAATAGAAGACACATTGTTTCCTTGCCTAACAATACTCAACTGTCCTGTGAACAAGTGGGAACATGAATAAAACAGCATTACAGTCTTCGTTTCTGTAACTGATCATGTGGTCGAAGTTCATATTTATCACTACCTTCTTCCACTACCCATTCCATGTTCCCTTTACCCACAGCAAACACTTCAGTTGGCCATGGTTCTTTGCCTGGTGGAGTGACCCAAACCTTCATTCCTGAAGTTTCAGAGCCATTAGTACTCCTGCCTGGATTGTGTTGTTGCAGTTTTCCATTGACTTTAATCACAGGGCATGGTAGTACTAAAAGGTGCCCTAGGGGATTTCCTATATTCCAAGAAAACCCTTCTTTACCTCCATTATGTAGTTACAGT
>PVIY010009848.1:0-71011 GCA_004026745.1 Myrmecophaga tridactyla | reverse complement strand
AGATTTAGCATCACTAATTGCAGAAGACACTCCCCTTTGGCTGATTACAAATGGAATCAGCTGTGGATGCAGCTGACGTGATCATGACCTAATCCTATGAAATGTCCTCATTGCAACAGACAGACCAGCGCTTGCCCAATCAGATAAACAGGTACCACAACTTGGCCAAGTTGACACGTGTCCCTAACCATGACAGGGTTCAATGAAAAGGCAGAGGTAAGGTGTTCCTTGATTATAAGAGTTTTAATAATAAAATTATAAATTTAAAAGTCATGATTGAAAATATTTTAAATCTTTCTGTGACAATACGTAATTGGTGAATATAGAATTTTGTTTTTTTTAATATTTGTATAATTTAGCCAGCTTGTTCAGAAGATAATGCCTCAAATCAAAGATATCAGAGCAGGCTACAAGGTAAATGATTTTGTGATAGGTTAGTTATTTTCGTTGCTTCAAACTGGGTTTGCAGTCTTGTTTTAGTCACTTGTCTCAGAAACTTCTTTATAGATTAATTTCAAACTTATTAGGAAATTATAAATGTATTTATTTATTTTAATGACACATCATATCTTCAGGGGATTTTGAATATTTTAAGGCTATATTGTAATCTTGTTTTATTTTACATTAAGCTAAAAACAGTGACGTGAATACACTTAAATTAAAAATGACTTCAGTACCAAGATCTAAGGAAAAAAAAGAAGAAATATTCAACATTTTATTAGTCACAAAGTCTTCTAAAACCATATGAATTTGGGTATCTGAAAGTTGCGTGAGTCATTAAAGAAATACTTGTAGTGAGTTTTCATGCACTACCCTATTTTTATCCATTAGCAGAATTTTAAAGCCATTTTTAGTAGTAAATAATTTTTTACATTTTTTAAGAGGGAGAATTCACTAGTCATTGCTTGAAATTAATGTAAGTCAGTTTTCAAACAATGTTTTTCAAAAACTGGAAATAGGGCAACCACAGTAGAAAACAGAAAGTTGACTTCTGTCTCCAATTCTAGATTCAACCACAACTGACGCGCTTTCAATTGTTCTATTCACTGGGTTCCACATACAATGATCATATATGAAATTAAAATGGGTTTAGATGCTTTAAAAAAGGCTTGAAGAATATAGTGTATGAGAGACCAGGCTAGTTGTCATTGGTAGGGCTTAATGCTTATTGGTAGGGCTTATCAGAATTACCAAAAGAGATGGTCATGCAGCTACTAAAAATTAAAACACTTAGAAGTTGCATCATGGTGGGCATATTATTTTTCTCCCCTCAGTTTCTTCTTCTCTAATGTGGAAATTCTAATGTACAAAGTGGGTTAGTACTTGCAGGGTTTTCAGTTTATGGACTGACATATAACGTTCCCTCAGTAAGTCAGCAGCAACAATTGTATTAGATTCAGTTATTATTATATAACTTTTTGAGAGCTGCCATTCAAAATATTAATACATTCAAAAGGAATACCAACTTTCAGGCAAGTCCTTTGGCACCACAATTTCTGTTATTATCTAGAAGATAGCTATATACACATATACACACACACATACACACATATGTGTATATATATGTAATTTCTACAAGGATTAATGATCATTAGCTAATTATAAGTAGGAGATTCTTATTATTGTTTTTTATTGTAAACACATATCATAGTTGCCTGGTATCTGGAATCAATTTTAAATATGTTTTGAAAAAAGTGATCATAAGTTTAAAATATAACTTTAAGAAGATCAGCTTGCATTCGCTGTAAAATCATTAATATGCATGGGGATATTTCACATAGTTTCTATTAACTTTAAGTTCAGTAATGGAAAGATATACACCTCTATATTAAGCATAGAAAGAAGGACAGAGAACAATTTGGAGATTTTTACTAGTAAGCTCTAAAGTTGGTAAGTGTCTAAGGGATAATTCACAATAATCAAACTCCTAAGAGATTAACCTAAAAACTAGGAAGCCTCATTTTTAAAACAATGATAAATAGAACTGCCAATCAGACAAGCATATACTATATACTATTCTGATCATATATCTAGTAAAAAAAAAGATATATGATAAAACAAATGTAAATAAGGGCTGCCTCATAAACATGAGTATTTTTTGTTTTGGTTCCTTTTTGACCTATGCTTCACAATGGTAATATAATAGTAATATAATAAGCAACATCTCTGGCAGAGACTACTAATGATCACTGAATATCTATATGTTTATCAACATTCCCCCCAGTCAAATTTGAAATTAATTTGACTGTTACTTGTTCTTCCAATGAAAAATGACCAACAGTGGCAGACCTCACTTCATGGCTAGTAAGAAAGATGTAAGTGTGTCTCCTCCTTATTTCTCCTCTGTGTTGGAAGCAAATGTGGAAGCCACAGGATGTAATGGCAGAACAACAGCATGAGGACAGCCTGATCCCTGAGGACTTTCCTGGAGCTGTTAGACTCACGTCTGATTTGGTGTGAGGAGATATAAACTGAACTGTGTGAAGCTCCTGAGGTTTGAGGTTTTGCTTATCACAACATAACCTGGCATTATCCTAATTATTTCAGACAGAGCATGATGTGCTGGCTGCTTCTCCAGCTGGAAACACATAATAATAACATAGGTACCACTCCAACTTCTACTAACTTTCATAAAATTTGGAGAATTTACAAATGTTTAGCTACCAGTTTTCTTCTGATGCGTCATTTCCATAATTGTCTAATCCCACCCATTATGTTTGTCGGTTTGTTTTAGTTTGCCAAACCTACCGAGAGGCAATATGCTATAAATGAGTTGGTATTTGCAATCGGGATTCATTAACTTACCAGCTTAGAGTCCTGAGGCTGTGAAAAGGTACAAATCAAGGTATCCAAAGGGAATGGTTCCCCGCAGAGACCAGCTACCAACACCTCTCAGCATCTCAGCCACTTGGTAGCTGCTGGACCTCCTCTCCCAGGTTTCACTGCTTTCAGCTTCTGGCTTCTCTCTCTCAGCTTCTCTGGAGCTTTCTTTCTGTCAGTTTCTCTATCTTTTATCCACTTTTAAAGGATCCAGTACAAGTCCTTGAATGAGGTGGGGCTCATCTCAAATTAAAACCCTAGTCACCAAAAGGTCCTACTCACTATGGCTCCATACACACATGAGAATGGATCAGCTGTAAGAACATGCTTTTCTGGGGTCCATACAGCTTCAACCCATCAGAATCTGTGTTTGGATTGTTTACGATTTTATTCCCAAAGGAATAAAACCAAAGGGTTAACTTTCTTTCAGGAGTGTAATCACTTGTCTTTCCACATACCTGCTATATCTACTGAAAAGCAACAAAAACAATTATTATACTTAAGATAGTTACTCGTTTGTTTTAATGACATATTTGGTGCAAGTGTTCAATGCTATGTACTGGCATATTTCAAATATTTACTTGCCTGGATTTAAGAAGGGATTGTATTCAGTGGATTAAGAGATTTGCATCAGGCCTACATCATAGCAAGTACACTCAAGGGTAATAATTCTGATGTTGAATTATGGGTGCTTGTTTCTATCAAGAACATTGACTTTTTGCTTTAAGAAATCTTTTGTCATATTATTTTGGTTCAGTAGGTATGGTTACTTCAATCACTTACAAACTCACCAAAATTAAAGGTTTGACATTTCAGTTATTTGGTTTTCTTGATCCAAAAGATTGTTTTTAGAATTAACACTTTCCCAAATTAAAAAAGCTTGGGATATGAACATGTTACCCAAAATAGCAACATAAAAACTGAATATACTCAATTCTAGTGGACATGAGAGACTTCATGAATATAGATTTTATCATTCAAAAATGTATATGCATAAGAATATTTATAGGTTATAATACCATAACATCTAAGATGACTCAAATTTTCAAATTTTAAGCCATTTTCTTCTTGCGCAGTATATTTTGTACCAATCTCTCTCTCTATATATACATACGGGCACATATATATGATATATACATATATGCATATAATAAAAAGGACATTGAAGATATATAAACACAAATTAAAAAGAAACTACATTGATATATGCATATATATAATCAAATAAATTTATGTTGAATTTATATAGAGAGATATAATATTTACTGTTTATAAATATATATTTCAACAAGTTTCTCTTTTCATTTATGTCATTATAAACACTTCCAATCATTAAAAATAGTGGAATGAAAATTTTTAATTGATATATATTAGATGTATTCATATACCATATAATCATCTAAAGTGTACAATCAATGGTTCACATTCTCACATAGCTGTGCATTTATCATCATAATTGACTTTATTTTTCCTTTTTTGTGAAAAATAACATATATACAAAAAAGCAATTACTTGTAGAACAGATTTCAGAATTTGGTATGGGTTACAATTCCACAGTCTTAAGGTTTTACTTCTAGTTGCTCTAAGATACTGGAGACTAAAAGAAATATCAATATAATGATTCAGCAATCATACTCATTTGTTAAACCTGACTTTCTCTGTATAACTCCACCATCACCTCTGCTCTTTCTCCCACTCTTTAGGGGTATTTGGGCTATGCTAATTTTTTCACGGTTGAAGGGGCTGTCAATAATATGCGATAGGGGGATGGCACAAGTTGATGTTCTAAAGAGGCTGGCCCCTCTACTTTTCAGGACTTATCTGGCTCAGTGACCTATCTGGAGGTTTTAAGTTTCTGGAAAGTTACCCTAGTGCATGGAACCTTTGTAGAACTTTGTTCAAACAACCTAAGTGTTCTTTAGGATTGGCAGAAATGATTTTGGTTGGGTTTTGGCAAGCTCTGATAGGTAGCAATGTCTAAGTGAAGCTTGCAAAAGAGTGATGTCCAGAGTAACCTCTTGACTCTATTTGAAATCTCTCAGCCACTAAAACCTTGTTATACTTCTTTACCCCCTTTTAGTCAGGATGGCATTATTGATCTCATGGTGCCAGGGCTAGGCTCAACCCTGGTAGTCACTCCAATGCTAGCAGGGGTACTTTCACCCTTGAATGTTCTGTCCCACACAGGGGGAAGGCAATGATTTCATTTGCAGAGTTGGGCTTAGCGAGAGAGTAGCCACATCTGATCAACAAAAGAGGCCCTTCAGAAGTAGCTCTTAGGCTTACCAATAGGCAGGCTAAGCTTTTCTGCTGCATACATAAACTTCACAAGAGAAAGCCTCAAGATCAAGGACTTGGCTTATTGATTTGAGTGTCCCTAATATTTGACACAGTATCAGGGGTATCCCTGGTGGCAAAGTTTAACAGTTCCATATTTTATATTCCATTCTTCAAGGGACTTTACCAATACTTTTTGATTATCTGCTTAATATACGCTGGGATGTATCCAGGCATTAAATTAAGCTATACAGGAATAAAGGCCTTCATGCTTATGTTGGGCTCCTTGTGTTTGGATTGTTTAAATAACCTGTATGAACAGGTTGAGTTAGATTGTGTGCTGCAGAAAAGTTAGGTTCTGGATAAAATAGATCTTCCTTCCTTCAGTTTCAAAAAGTAGGTTACCTGTCTATAATGCAGGCAATGTCTTCCTCACTCCTGTGTTGTGAATTACCTTAATCCTGACTCAGTTGTCTTCATTCTTATTTCTAAATACCACATTATACATATATAAAACAGCCCCTCAAAATGCACAAATAACAATTTACACTCCAGGCTAAATGTGACTGCTATAAAAGCTTACAAGTATTTTCTAAATGAGACCATACAATATTTGCTCTTTTGTTTCTGGTTTATTTTGTCTCACCAAATGTCCCATAGGTTCATTCACAACAATTGTGTTTCTCACAACTTCGTTCCTTTTTATAGCAGCACAATATTTGATCATATGTATATACTGTTGTTCGTCAGTGCATCCTTCAGCCACCTGTATCCATTGGGCATCATGCACAATGACCAAAGTCAACAGTCCATCAACACTCTCAATTTTAGATAATTTCATGTTCCCAGGAGGATAACCAATAAATACACTTTCACCAAATAGGAAGTGTAAACCTCCCCTTAACTCTGTTCCTTCCCCCATTATCTACCCCTGGTATTGTTTTGATACTGCTGATGTTTTCCTGTTAAACATAACACATAGCATGAAATAGTACACACACATATATATGTGTACATTTATATTTAGTAAAAGACCTTATTGGAAAATATATGAACAAATTAAAAAGGAACTACCTTGCTATATATATAATCAAGTAAATTGATGCTGAATTAAATATATGAAGATATAATATTTACTGTTTGTAAATATATGTATTTCAACAATTTTGTATTTTCATTTATGACATTATATACACTTCCAAACATAAAGAATAACAGAATGACATTTTAAGACGTAGGTGATATTTTCCAGATTTTAATAAAATTTAGAGAGAAGCATTAACTCTTTCAAGTGATTAGAGTGACAATAATTTCTAAATTACAGTTAATTTCTAAAGGCCAGAGCAGAAATAAATTAACTAGTGCTACCCTTGTGCTCGGGAGGTTTCAAATAGTTGGTTTTCTTGGGAAGTGATAGAACTTATTTCAATGTGTTGCATTGCCCATATGAATGAATTATATCTGGGGCAAGAATAGTTTTCATTTGCATGTTTAACTAGAAAATAACCATCTAAGATACTATAAACTTCAGTGAGAAAGGGAAAGTTTTGCTCTTAATTATTTTTGACTTAGGGACTGTCATATATACTGATTAATATACTCTTCTAAAGATTATATGGGGAGAGTTCACTTACTCAGCAACTCTCACATGGCATCTAAATGGTCCTTCTCTCCCAGGTTTCATTGCTTCAAGTTCTCTCTCTCAGCTTTTCTGTTTTTGTTTTTTTTTTTTTTTATGTCAGTGTCTCTTGTCTTTTATCCTCAAATTGGACTCCAGGAAGACGATTAAATTTTGAAAAAACAATTGAAAAATACAACTGAAATGTATATGTCTAATCCAAGGTCAAATGTTTAAATATCAAGGTTATAATTTAACTTTATTTTTCTGGCTTCAATCCTATATTCTTCCAAATTTACTCCATGTTATCTATTTTTTTCTTTTATCATTACTGGATGGTCCAAAAGAAAGGATGATTAGGACTGGTACTGCAGCATTCTGAAGTCAGCGTATTGAACATGAAAAGGAAACTAGGAGGCATATAGCATTGTCATTTCTCTGTGCCTCCCAAAAGGTTGTATTGAAGTCCCAGCCCCAATATCTGTGAATGTGATCTTATTTGGAAATAGGGTCTTTGTACATGTAACCTACATAAAGTGAGGTAATATTTGATTATGTTTCGCTTAAATGTAGGGCTGGCCCTAAATCCACTGAAGGCTGCCCGTATACAGAGAGGGATATTTGGAGACACATAGACACATAGAGAAGGAAAATGGTCATGTAACAACAGGCCGGTATTGAAGCAATGTAGCTGCAAGCCACGAAATGGCCAGGACAGCCAGTGACCACCAGAAGCTAAGAAGAGGAAAAGAAAGATTCTTACCCAGGCCTTCAGAGGGAGCATGACTCCACTTACACCTTAATTTTAGACTTACAGCCTCTGAGAACTAGGAGAGAATTAATTTATTTTGCTTCAAGCTACCAAGTTTGTGGTATTTGTTACAGTAATCCTAGGAAACTTATACAGTAATCATGGGAGAGTCCATAAAGCATTCTTGGTGCAAGTCAGGCATTTTAAGTTTTGAATTAATTTGTTGCCTTTTAGTCCTTACCTGCTTAGTTAGTGCCGCTCTGGACCATCGTAATCCAAGCATCAGAGGTTTTGTGCAATTCTTGAGACAAAAATTCATGATTTACTGTTGAGATAAACAATTATTTAATCTATGCAAAAACAGTACAATTCACCTTTAGAGAAAAACCACCACCACTATTTTAAAAGGTCACCTTTAGAGAGACTCGCTATTAGGTGTATGTTAAGTGATTTTTTAGAAAGTTTGGTAGGTATGAATAGAAATACTACATGAGTTTTTCAAAATGCCTGTTAAATGAGTGAAAAAAAGACTTCAAAATATAAAAATAAAATCAAGACATATAGTATCAATATAAAAAAGATACAGCATCAAATTTTTTGAAAGATTGCTTAGTACTCTTAATTTCCATTTTCTCTATTTGTACTTACATTTTATTCGTTTCTATGTAGCCTTTAATTTTACTTCTTTATATAAATGATCTCTCAAGGTGATCCACAATCTCCAAATAATTGACAAACGTTTATTCTTTTCAATATTGCTGTTACTTTGTTTTACAAAAGCACATAAAACATTCAAAATAGTCCATAGGTGAATAGTATAGTAAATCTGAAAACATCTAAAATGATTGAAATTAGACATAGTATTTTCTCTGACAACAGGGGAGTTAAATTAGAGGAGAATAAAAATGAGACATCTAGAAAAAAAATAACAGAACATGAAGACCTACACAGGGAAAGTTACAAAATGTTACTGAGGACCTTAAAGGTGATAAAAAATATATGTAAAGATATGCTAAGTGCTAAGTGAATGGATTGAAAGATTCAATATTGTTGAGATATCAATTATTCCAACATTTAATTATAGATTCCACACAATTCCACCCACATTCATGAAGACTTCTTTTTTTTTGGGGGGGGGGGGCAGGCGTAGACCATGACGAATGGATTCTAAAGTTTGAATGGAAATGTAAATAACAAGAATAGCCAAAGCCATCTTGGAAAAGGTGAACAAAGTTGCTGGAATAGCACAATAACTAAAGGACTTCAAACTCACTATAAAGCTGCAAAAATCAAGGCAATGTGGTGTTGGCATAGGATCAACAAATAGATCAATCAAACAGAATAGGCAGCTTAAAACAGACCCAGAATATATATTTATTTGATTTCAAATAAGTGTGTCAAAGCAATCTAATGGGAAAAAGGAAGTCTTCTCAGAAAATGCAGCTGGAATAAATCGGTATATATAGGAGAAAACAAAACAAAATGCCTTGGTCCCTATCTCATATCATAGTCTGAAGAGGTATGAGACATTTTTCTAGGGTGATTACAATGTTCTATATTTTGACACATTTGGGGTAACGTAGGTGTATGCATTTGTCAAAATTCAGTAAATGTACACTTAAGTTTTATGCATTTCAGTGTATGTAAATGTTACCAAAAAAGAAATATCTCTAAAGAAATATTAGCCTCTAAATAATTACATGGATGCTAAAACAGTATTTTGGAGAAGTATACTAATGTCTAAATTTACTTTGAAACACATAAAAATTAATGTGGATTATTGGAAGGATATAGGACTATAAAAGTGATGTGAAAATGCAAATACAGAAACTCTAAGGATAGAATCTAAACTGTGGTTATTTGAGTATTCATTGTAAAACTCTCTCAGGTTTGCCATACATTTGAAAATTTTCCTAAGCAAATGTTGAATGCAAAATACAGAGGAATCACATCAGCTATAGACATTCACTCTTTGAAAAGTTTGGACCAAGAAAATCATAAATTACAAATGCTTGCCAAAAATAGGAAAATAAGGAAATACTTTCCTCTTACAGAATATCCCTAAGGAAATGTATATTGTGCTTATAATTTATTGAGTATAGAAAATAAAGTTTTATAATTCATCCTTCAAAATGTCATATGTAAATTTTTTTAAATGTTATATATAGCAAACAATTTATTTTACAAATAAGAATATACAACTTATTTATAACATTATTATAAAAACAGGGTAAAATGATATTCGAATTTTCCTGCTAGAGGTGCAATGCTGTCTTTTAAGTATATTGATATCGATGGAAAAGGCTGACATGCAAGTATTGGAACATTTCTTTATGTTTCCTTATTTTTTCCTTATTTTTTAGAATAAAAGAGTTCTAACCAAGTTTGAAGAATTAAACAAAGGAATGGTGACAGTTTAAACAAGATAAATAAAGCTGAAATTGTCACATAATATATCCATACATTGAATTTAAAATCTCATTTTTTTCACAAAAATTTCAGGGAGAAAAACTATTAAAAATGTGAAATCTCATTTTTTACTTTCCCCAGATTACTTAAAAGGTATCAATCCTCTATAATATAATATATGGTTTTAATAATGCTGTATTCTCAATTTTCCAAGTGTTGAAAGTAATATATAGATGGTAGAGCTTTGTTTTAATATAAAGCAAATCTAAGTTTCAATTGGCTTCTGCTTGCTAGCTTTGTGACTTCAAAGTATTTTCTTCAGATTTAGCCTCGATTTCCTAATATTTAATATAGAGTTCTTCATTTTTGGCATTGATCAAATGGTTGCTTCTATTTCAGCAGAAGGAAATACTACAGGCAAAATGCAGCCATATTTCATTTTACAAAGATTATGGAGTATCATGTTCTCAGCACAATGACTGGTACATGGTTTGAACTCTTTAGTTTTACTAAGTAATTAACTCATTTTTGTATAAGAGAGGATAAGAAAAAGCTTCAAACTTAAGGTTAATTTTGGAATGTATATGCAAATGCTGTATTAAATATTAAAAAATGAAATTTCTAAGGAAATGTTTTTAAAAATCCTGATGCATATTTCTCCCCACCTCACAAAAGAATAATCCTGCAGATTAAAGGGTATAAATTACTTACTGGGATTAACCTTTGAAATTAAAGATATACATATAAATGAGTAGGGAACTGAAGACTCCACAGGTGAATTTCTAAAGTATTAAAAGTAATGTTGCCCAGTGCAGGGGTAGTTCAGTGGTAGAATTCTCACCTGCCATGCGGGAGACTGGGTTTGATTCCCGGTCCATGCACCTCCCAAACAAAACAAAAAAAAAATTTAGGCCCCAGAAATAATGTGACAAGTCCAAAGACAGAACAACAATGCCAGGAAAACCAAAGTTGATGGATATATAAATAATAAAAGGTTCAAATAAATAATCTATATCTTGAACTTTGCAGGATTATTTTTTCCTCAGAAGAAAGAGAACTTTCCATTGGAATTTTTGTTTTTTAATTTCTCTGACCTTCCCAATTTCAGAATTTTTTAACATTTAATATAGCATATTTTTATACAGTCTTCAAAATAAACTTTCAGTTTGGAAGTCTCTTTTTATCCTTCATGTACATACAGAGAATACAGCTTAGAATTGAAAACACAAAGTGCATGGTAGTATTTTCTGAAAAATTGTAAATATCCAGAATTTCCTTACAAAAATAGTTCATGTACAGCTGTATGTAGTAGCAGGAAAATGGTTGAAATGATCCTTTGTGGGTACTGCCATTTCTGTAATTCAGTCTGAATTTCACATAAACTAGAAACAATCTATACAGTCTCAGTGATCTGTGAAAAGTACATGTAAAGCAAGGAGAAAAGGACTTGAACCAGATGGATTGGTTAACAATAGAATGTTTTACAGATCATCAAGAAAACAAAATCAAGAGGTGGGAAACCACAGACTTGACATGAACATTTCCTTTATCTGAGAGAAACAAAGATAATCATGAATCCACATTTCCAGCAAACATAATCATTCTGTTCACTATAAGAACCAATGGTTCTTATCCATGTGGAACCAAAATTAATTTCTAAATTATGAACCAACAGATTGCAATAAACCTCCTTGTCATTTAGTAATAGAAGGACCCGATAATTGAATTTATTCTTACAGAGTCTATGTGAAATGTTAAAGGAATATGAATTTTACATATTATAATAGAAAATGGCAGGTTTCAATGATGATATTTTCAAGATTAACCAATTTTATTCTTAGCCGAATAATGGCCATTTTTAACACAAATTATTTTAATTTGCCTTTATTTTCCTCACATTCCAAATCACCATCAGATTCACCTATTAATTGCAAAATGGAGCTCCATAGGTTAGTGGGCTTTCTTGTCTTTTCCATTCGTTCTCTCCACTGCAGTTGCCAAATCTTAATGGCAAATTAACCAAAGGGAATTATAAAGCCTTAAAATACATGGATACAACTAACAGAGACTTATTCATTAAATTTTGGCAAACTAGTATTAAAGAACCCTATGTGATTTAAAAGAAATGTTTACAATAATGATAGGTTATTTAATGAAGCAGAGAATAATTCTATGAAGCATGGTAACCCAGGTGAACACTACTTTTAGAAATATTTTTCTGCTTGGGAAAAATGTTATTTAGGAAGCTGTGGATACTTGAGAAGTGTATTTCACTGTCCTGAAGGGGATGTTTTTTAAAAAGTGTAAAATATTGATATACTTCTAGTGTCATGGACAAAAATGATAGGCTAGATTTTTACTTAGTGTCACACTTGTTTTGTTAATACCCAGGACAGGTACATTATGCATATGTTAATATGTTGTCATATGACATACACATTTTCACGTAATTTAGAACATGTTTACATACAACCTCAACAGCTAGTTTATATTAAGTTAAAAGTCAGCCCTACAGGGTGGGCCACGGTGGCTCAGCAGACAAGAATGCTTGCCTGCCATACCAGAGGACCCGGGTTCGATTCCTGGTGCCTGCCCACATAAAATAAGTAAATAAAAAGTCAACCCTACAATCAGTAGAAACTCTTTTAAAATTAATTACATATGACAAAGAAGTTGCAGAAATAGCTGAATCTTACTTTTACCCTTATGGTGGATTGAATTGTGGACCACAGTTTAGACGTGCTCTTGGACTTTATTAGCATTCTGATAAATGTTGTCCCAGTGTAAATAAGTTGTCATCCAGATGTTACGTCAATTAAGGTACAGCCCAAATGAATCAGTTTAGGATTTAAAACAGATCACCAGAGTCCATTATAAGCAGAGTGAAAGTCAGGTAGAGAGAGAGAAACCACCAAGATCAGGCAGAAGCTGGAAGGCAATGCAACACAGAAGAGAAGGGGGAAGACAGTACCACATGCACTGCAGTGTGATGAAAAAGCCAAGGACCAGGGATCACTGTCATGCAGTTCCAGCTTTTAGGGACAAAGCATAATCTTTGGTGATTCCTTGATTTTGGACAACTTTCAGCCTCAAAACCATGAGCCAGTACATTTCCCTAGTTTTTAGCCAACTTACTGTACAGTATTTGTTTTAGTACCCTGGAAATTAGACAGCCCTCAACTGGAAATATAGAATTCATGCTGTGGTATACAAGTCTGAAGTCCATGGAGAAGTGTAACTGGAGAAAAATGAGAGACGATGTCTGAGTACAAAGCTTTGGGCTCACCAACATTTAGAGCTTTGAAGGGTGATTATAAACCAAAAAGCACATTGAATTGAGGTGGTAAATATGATGGGAAAAAAAAATTAGGAGAACGGTGTGCTCTTGGAACTAAAGTGAAGAGATGGTTTCCAAGAGAGAAAATTTTTAACATTACTATTACATAGAGTAAGAAGTCTGAGAATTGGCCATTAGATTTCTCATCTTGAATATTTAAACTATATGTGTCTCATTTTCCTTTAAAACTTATATTTAGTTCTAACTAATAATTTTCCCATTTAACCATGGTGATATTTAGGTTAAGACAGTTGTCTTGAAAACACAGATCAGAGAATTTTCTTTTATATCTATGATGGAGTGAGTTGCAGCACACCATAGAGAACTAGGAAGTTTATATAAATGTAAATTTATTTATCAAGAGAACATCCAAGATAAAGAAGATTCAAATGGTCAATGCAGCTCCTGCAGAAAAGGAAACCACAAGAATGTGAATGGATGCTCTACAGTATTTGCCAATACTTGGCATGAATCACGACAGCGAAATAGAAGAGGGCAACTTCTAAAATACCACAGGGCTGGAAAGATAAAAGCTGGGAATAGACACTGCTTCAAATTCTTGAGAAGGGAGAAGGAAGAAACAAGAAAGTGAATGGTATTTTTTTATTTGAAACAATTGGAGGATTCTTGACCTACAAACAGCTAGCAAAAAATCTTCTAAAGCATGACACACCATTTCTATGTTCTCACAGTATTGAAGAGGTAAGAAGCACTTAGGATTTGAAGCACACTAGATGTGGGTTGAACTTTGCAAAAACTGCAATTAATGGCCAAGTTTACAGAATTTTTGTATAAATTAATGTGAGTGTTTATAAGTTTCTCTGCATCAGAGAGATCGGCGTGACCAGAGAGATTGGCAGATTTTAGCAACCAGCTCTTCAAAAAAGAAAAATAAAATCCTGATTTGTAGTGATTGCCTATTTCAATGGTGTAAATATTCCGATCGTGGCTAATTTCAAGTTACCAACACGATGAATCTTAATACAATTGGGGAGAGATATACACAATTGGTTTGTATGAGAAAGTATAAGCTGGCTCTCGCACCTCTAGTCTACCCTCTCCATAGGATGATAGGATCATAAAATTTGAGATATGCAAGATCTGACAGTCCATAAAAATAATATTAAGAATGTAGAAGAAACTTTGCTAAGAGAAAATAAAAGGATGATAGAAACCAATTTACAGATGACCTAGTCACAGGAGTCACCAGAGAGAATGTTAAAATAGCTAAAATCAGTATGCTCAATAAAATATATTACAAGGTGGACATTTTCACTAAGAAAGTAAGATTTATTTTTAAGAGAGTTTAGAATTCAAATATATATTTAATAACCATATACACAAATTAACTCAAAATGGATGAAATATCTAAATATAAGGGCTAAAAGCTAAAACTATAAAATGTGTAGAAGAAAATAGAGGCGTAAATTTTGCTGGCCCTAAATTTGTCAGTTGTTTCTTAAATATAAAATCAAAAGCAAAAGAAATAAAAGAATAAAATTGATAAATTGAACTTCACCAAATTTTTTTTAAAAAGTTTGCTACAAAGGATATTATCAAAAGGGGGAAAAGACACATACAACTTATTTTAAACTGTCCCTAAATATCTTTCCACACATTTTGAAGTTTGTGATAACTTCCCAAAGATAAGCATCTTCAGAGACAAAAGATTGTGTCTAGTCTATATCTAGATTTTAAATGAGCAAATAATCATAATTACTATTTATTTTGCATATTTTGGTGGTCAGTATAATCCTGTGTATTTTATTGATTATTTTAACTTAAGCATGTTAAACAATTTATTTAAAAACAATAGCAACTTTATCCCATTTTGATTTATATATATAAATATAGATAAATCATATTAAAACATCAATATCACTACTTTAGTAATTACTGCTGTTTTATACTTTGCCTTATTAATTATTCTATTTACATTCAATCCACATTTAGTATGAAAATTTGTAGAGTTAGATAAAAATTCTAAGTCATTGCTCCAGTGCTCCAGCTTTCTGGAAAAATTTTTGATGGGATACTTTTTTGTTGTATTTGTATTTTTAATATTTTAAATCAAAGAGCATGCTATGATGTGTTCATATTAAAAATAAAGCCTAAAATAAAATTATAATATTCATTTTGAAGTTTCAAGGGGAAAAATGGTGTCTTAATACTTTACCACTTGTGTTTTATAGCAAATAAGTCCTTTATGATAGGCATTTGTTAGTTAAAAAATCTCTATGACATTCATTATCTGACATATGTTAAGCGATATTCATGAAACTACTGTGGATTTCCTGCATCATGAGAGAATTTTTCTAATCTCATATAAATTGTCACAAGTTAAATGCTTTTAATCAAACATTAGTGTTTTGGTTGGATTCTTTCTTGTTCTATGAGGAATTACTTTCAACTCTACTCTGTCCCAGTGAGAACCACTACAAATCTAAAAAGAAATGTGATCCATCCCCACAGAGGGAAATAGAAATGTCTCTTGAAACCTGCTTCCCTGGAAGGAATGTGCACTTTACAAAAGAGTTGCTTTGAGTAGTTTGGCCTATAGGTTTGGAATTCCAAAGGAAAGATAAAACCCAGCAACCAAAAACTAATCAATCTTTCAAGATCTCAGTATTAGCATTTTGAATCAAAGCGGCTACATTTTATAAAACACTAGGTACTAGTCACTGCACTAGACCCTTTACCAAACATAATCCCTGTAACACCCTGTTCTGGGGACATTTGAAAAGAGATCAATAAGTAAAAGACATTGTTGTAAAGAATTTCAAAATAATTAAATTGGAAATGTTTATATTAGCACTGCATATTTTATTTTTCAGCATGACCATTTATTACTGTTAATGCTTATGGGAAATATATTGCTTAAATATGTTAAACTCAATCTTTTGCAATGTAGCTGTTTTGGTTTGCTAAAGCTGCTGGAATGCAATATGCTAGAAATGGACTGGTTTTTAACAATAGAGATTAATTAGTTTAAAAATTTACAATTCTAACATCATGAGTATGTCCAAATTAAGGTGCCAATTTGGTACGGTCTCTGAAGACCAGTTACCAGCGAGCTTGGGCTCCTCTGTCAGATAGCAAAGCACAGGGTGGGATCTATTGCCCTTCTCTCCCGATGTTCATTGCTTTTAGCTTCTGGCTTCAGTGGTTTCCTCTTAGCTTCTCTGGGCTTTTTCCATGGGCTTCTCTTAATTTCATCTCTCTGCTTCAGTATGTGTTTTATCCTCTTATAAAGGACTCCAATAAGAGAATTAAGCCCCATGTTGAATGACGTGGATCACATCTCAATTGAAATAACCTGATCAAAAAGCCCCTTCTACAATAGGTTTGCGCCCACAGCAATGGATTAAAAGAACAATTTTTCTGAGTTACTACAGACTCCAAATAAGCACAGCAGCCTAAATATGTTCTTGGAGATTCCAGGCAAAATATATTTTGAAAGCTGATTAAAAATTTATTTTAATTAAAGAGTGAAAGCTTAAAGATTGAACTCTTTGCAATAAGTGACATATACTTATTCATACTTCATATTTCTTAATTTATTCCAAATTAAATACTTTTTAAGTGTTACTAACATTTTCTTTTATATTCAAGCATTAGATGGTCATTGTTGTAGGATTTTGTTTTATGATTAGAAAGATATATATTACATTTATGAACAAATTGACCATGGCGATTGAATCAGAAAAATCAGCTGTCATGGGAGAGGTATAGAGTTATCAGATATGATAATATTAGACATAAGAATTGTTTGGGCCTAAGAAAAGGGTCTCACATGAAAGTAATTCAGGGTTTTCTCTAATTCAAGGCCATTAGAATTAGACAAGAAAGTTAATGTAGCTAAGGACCAAAAGAATTAAAATCTAACTAAAAAATATAAACAACTGAGTATATTGTTGAATACTTCATTAGGCAAACAAAAAATTAGGTAAGATATACCTGTAATATAAGGCCTTTGACCTACAGAACCATCTTTTCTGAATTATGAAGATATTGATATAGAATTTTTAAAAGTAGGATTCAGTTATCCAATAAGAAAGCCTAAAGAATCCATGCCACAAGCTAGATTCTGAAGTAATTTCGGTCAATATTCACCAATCCCAAATTGCTTGGGATGATTAAATTATCATCTCAGTGTACCAGTGTACCAACATCTTTCTAACACAGGAGATTTAATTAAGTATAGAAATATTTAAGGGAGTCAAAGCCTGTGTTAATATTATGGCATTATGAACGCTTTGTATATTCAACATTTTTAATTTTAAGAAAATTATCCCTATTTGAATTAAGTTCATTATGCCAACCGAAAATGAATCTTTAGTTAGACTTCTAAGTGTATTGATTCATCAGATTATTTCTTTTTCACTGCAGAATTTAAATACAGTAAAGTACACAAATCTCAATTAATTTTTATCTGCATTCGTGTAATTACCACCGAGAGCAAAGTGTAAAACATTTCCATCCAGGAAGTTCCCTCGAGCCGCTTCTCAGTTAATACCCCTGGAAGTATTCACTATTCTGAATCCTTTCACCATAGATTACACTGGCCTCTTCTTAAATTTCTTTTAAGTGCAATCATAAAATATATACTCTTACGATTATTTCTTTTACTGGACCTCTGAGATAAATTAGTTCCCCAAAAAGATATATACAATATGACATATTCAGAGTAGTTTCATTAATAATAGCCCCAAACTGGAAATAAACCAGATGTCCATAAAGATTTAAAAAATAATGTGGTGTATGTATAAAGTAATATCAGAGAAATAAAAATGATCAACTAACATACATTTTAGAGTAATCTTACTTTTGCTCTTTGATGTAGAAACTTACTAACTTGTTTATGCCACTATGTATTTAAGAGACTTTGTTTCACCATATTTACAAGTTCAATTTATAACATTTATAAAATTAAGTTCTTGAGGAAGATTTTAATTAAAATATTTAAAAAGTAATTAGACACTTTAAATATATAAATACAGTTGGAAATGTTTGATAGTATGCATGGTTTATAATAAGCTTAAACACTTACCAAAAGCTTCCTAAAAAATGATTGTTAAGTTGTTAGTGCCATAAACAGAATAAATGTTATATATTGAATCTAGACTTAGATATCATAATTTCAACCAACTAAAATGTAATTAAACTCAAGAAAACCCATGAATGCTGATTTCTGCGAGCTAGGCTTCTTGACAGGGTATGTAAAAACAACAAAACAAAACAAACACACAAAAAAATCCTCTTAGATGCAACAGCAAGCATTAAACATAAACTCAAGTTTAAGATGAAGAGAGATCACATTCTAATGGTCCCTTGGATTCTAAAAAGATTTTATCGGAAAACACTTTGCCCTGAAATATTGCTTAATGCTCTATGGGAGCCAGGTCTTTAGAGTTCTACCTCTTCTAAATTTTTTGTGCCTTTTATATTTTATATTCATAAATGCACAAATAACGTTGCCTGCCTTATTGCCACAGACTGTGTACAGTTTAACAATTATGCAGTTTGCATTCTGCTCTGTCTTACAGTTATACCCTGGGATTTTTTTTCATGTTATCTTTTCTTTCCTTCTAGTTTATTTCTCTCCTCTATTCTTGTATGTGATACAGTAAATAAATCTAAGTACTAACGGGATAAATTATTTCCTTTTATTAGTAGTATTTTTAATATTTTTACAAAAGCATGGGCTTCACCAAAATATTGTATTTTCATAGGTTATTTTCATAAACTTAATGTTCATCTACCGACAGTCTGAAGACAGAGGATGAAAAGGGAAGGAGGGAATCTGAAAGATGAGTTAATGTTAATTATCAGTATGTTTCTACATGTTTTTCTGCTTACTTCCCATCTCCAAGATTTATAATTTTATGATATTCCATGATGAGTATGAGTTTCTACATTCTCCAGATAAAAAGTTGTTTCTCTTAGCAATTATAATAAAATTTTAAAAATGAAATGAAGCAAAAGCTTTAAAATGGAATTGCTTTAACATTCCTAGAGCTCCCTGGACTCCTGTTAGCGAATCTTATTCTTAGATAGTATCTGCTATAAAAACACATTCCTTCCTTTTTTAATACATTTCTAAATTTCCATTACTTCCTTTAAACAATTAAATCACAAAGTAAGCAAAGCCAATTCAATGGTGACTGAACAGCCACCTCCACTACACAGTATTAAAAATTGAAAATGAACACTGTTTAGCTTTACCAGCTAATTTAGTTAGGTATCACCCTAAGGCATCAACACCATTTATCACTATCACTGCAGCCTGGCATGTAAGCACTATCACTAGTAGCTTTTACAAAGCAAATTAAGAATTTTGCTCAGGAAAGGAAAACAAACATTTAACATCCTTTATATATAAGTCCTTTGTGTTTAACTTCAGTGTTGCAATTAACCTTCACATGTGGAGTTAGATGTTCGAATACAAAGATGTGCTGCAGTTTATCAGTATTTACGGTTCCCAGATTTGTGATAATGAAGAAAATCGAGCATATAAAAGACTATATTTCTGTTAAAATTTTGAAAAATAAGATTATGTTCTAAGAAGACAGAAAGGAAACTATATTGCTGTGTCTACTATTTAGCATGTAAATGCCTTTATACATCAGTTTTTAAATTATTTTTAACACTTATAAAATCAGATATTGAATGCAGAAAATTGCATTCATTTTTAATATGGTATGACGATTAAGCATTTGATTTAGCAACACAAAACTGCAATCCACTCCCAGAGTTAAGATTTCATAGCAGATTTGAAGTGAGTAGAAGCAGATCATGATTTTTACAAACCATTTACTATATCATAGAAATGCATGATCAAAGCCAAGTTTGGAAAAATAAAATTGTCTCATTCAATGCTCTTGCTTTACAATAAGGAAAATGAAGGGCAAGAGAATTAAGAGACTTGGGAGAATCTCAAATTGCCTAGTTCTGATTTGGAGCTCCTAATTTGCTGTCCATTCTATTGTAAAATGCATACTTATTAAAATATGTTAAAAAAAAAACCTTGACTATTCCAAAACCCTTGACATATGCAGAGTAAGGAGTTGATCTTCCTTGGCACTATAGAAAATGAACAATTTAGAAGAAAATATTAGCAATTTTCATGCAAGCATTAACTAGAGAAATTGCACCCTTAGCCAGTGAGCTTTGACACTTTTATTTGCATCCCATAATTTTGAGATGGATGCCAATGGTTGTAGTCAATGGGTCTGTATTCTGCTGGTATGGTTTACAAGGATGATAGTTATAAAACTTGGATGCATCCAGCTATCATGTCCTCCATTCTACACATGTGACTTTTCTAACGCCAGTGTTCTGATTCCACGTTTACTCAAAACACTTTGACTTGCCAGAGGGTCTGTCTGCAGAAAAAGAATAGGATGCTCACATGGTCATCCTCAGCCCTCTGATGGTTCTTTCTCATTGTGGGTGAAGAGATTGGCATTCTTCTGTCTAAAAGATTATCTTAGGCATTAATTTTGGGAACAATTTTCTGAGCCTCCAAAGTTGGGTTAGTCTGACCTTTAAGCACTATCCTAGCACCCTGCCAATACCCCTACCACTGTCCCTCCCGCAACATTGATCATTTGCTTGTTTATTTGTTGATCACCTCTAATAAACTCTATGTTCATAAGGCATATATCATAGTTTTAGATATTTTTATGACCAGTGCAAAGAATATGACTGACGTTACCAATGCATACACTTTCACATAACAGATTCTCAACAAATATTTTCAAATTCATGAAACATATATTGATGGAATTCTATATCCCAGAAGTATGAAGTTTCCAGAAGACTAACATCAAATAGTTAATATTTTAATTTAAATATCTTGAGTTATTTTTACAAGATACCAATTACAGATAATCAATTCATATTGCAACATAAAATTTTTAAAGCCCTAAAGTGGAAAAGCTGGTATTGAAGTTAGATAGGTAGAAAGAATATCGGCTAATGCAGTGTTTAATTTCAAAGCCTGGGCTATGTTTTGTATATGTTTTATGTGGTGTGATTGTCTTTATGGTCCATGCACCTCAGTAATAAAAACTTTTTTCCCAGAAAGTTAGGAACTGAATGCAAATATTTTCCTTCAGAGCCTTATTTATCTTTGATGGGTAAATTTACTACTAATTTTCTTACATCAATATATAGTGATTCAAAGTATCAAGACACATAAATCCCAGGTTGAAGTGCAAATGACAATGTGCATACAATTACATCTTTCTGCAGAAAATGTTAATCTAACTCTGTGCATCCGCATTTACCCTGTATAGATCTTTTAATCATATTGCCTTGCTTTACTAACTGTACTGTATGGAAACCATGAGCTATCACATGTGGAAAAAATGAACAGAAATGCACACTTGCATACATATGCATATGCACTAAACCCTTTAACGTGCTTCATTTCTCTTCATCTTATATTTATAGCATATAATATCTTTTGGATGGTAACCTTTATCTGTTTTATTATCCTCTATTTTATTTCTGTCATCAAATGAGGACTTTTTACTAAGTTTAAATTCTTCCATCACAGACATTCATGAGCTTATAGATGCCCGATAACTATTAGTGCCTAGTGAGAATTATTGAGAATAACACATATATAATGATTACTAACACAGGAAAAATGTGAGGAACAATATCTAATCAATATGTATCATGTACCTTGCCAGTATATGTTCTATGTCAATAACTAAACACCCAATTTTTGACTAGGAAATAAAGCAGATAACTCAGCACAGTTGAAATTGTCACTACCATTATCAAATAGTTTGTAAGATTTTCCAAGTTCTAAGGTACTTTCTGAATACTACATTAATTCACCAAGCCTATCAGAGTCCTATTCAGTAAGTAATTGCTTCACTCTATTAATTTTTGCCACAGTGGCCTGAAATTCTCAAAGGAATCTTTTCAATAAACATTGGTTAATGGCATTGAATTCATGCTGTTCCTCTATAATATTTATTGAATTCAGATGCAAAATGGGATTTTCTGTGTGGGCCATTTGAGATTGATATGTTCATGATTTTAATGTAATACAGTTTCTTACTGTTATTACTAACTAGCTCATCAGTAACAAGGCATTTACTGATGGATCCTATAAACTCATGAGGCCTTGAAATACATATTTTACTAATCAAAATGATGTATATACTAAAGTCTCGAGATATATCTAAAACTTCTGATTCTAGTACTAGCTTCCAAGCTGGAAAGTTCACACATAGCCAAGTTCCAGGGCACAAAAGCCAAGTTCCAGGGCACAAAAGGTTATGCTGATTAATATATTCCAAGCCAGCTGTGCAGAGCAATAAGAAACCTAATGTTTCTTTCTTATGCTAAGTAATCTCATTAGGTTATCCTTGCCTTAGCGACTGGCTTCCCAAGGTAAGATGTAGGCATTGAATGATGGACATAGTCTGAGAAAGCACATGGCTATTCTATTATTATTTGAGTACAATCTCTGTAGTAGGTTCAAACTCATTTTCTATAGGCCATGCTGCTCTTTACCTAAGATTTACATTCAAATCTAATTGTGTCTATCAAGCCAGAGGCTAAATAAAATACACTTATGATTTCATAAATCTGAATTTTTATGACAGCCAGTTCTTCAGGTACATTTGTGAGGAGATAGATACATCAAAAAGGAATTTGCAAATGCATCCATTTAAAATACATTCAAATAAAATAAGAATCAAATGTTTATAAAATCTCTGTGATTTTTAGAAAACAGATCTACAGATTTACAGTTAAATATAATTTGGAAGAATCTCATTTAAAATATCTACTGCCTTAAAATACGTGTTATTTATATTTATTATATAATATCACTTTCTATATCAGCTTATAGCAATACGTATGAATATAAAAAATTATTTTAACTTTAGTTAAATAGATATCTATATCTTAAATTTAGTATATTCTTTCAAACCACCCAAGATGAGTGTCAAAAAACAGTGCACCATTATTTAACTCGTTCTTTCTTCACCTTCACATTTACCCAAATGTTTTCTTCCCAATGATAATATACCTTTCCATTTTCATCAGTCAGAATTCAATCAAATGAACAAAACTACTAGAATAAATGTAATATAATTAATAAGGGATATGCTACAGGAGTCTCACTTTATAAAATTTTGGAAGCTAGTTAAAATTCTCTAAGAGTTTAGTTTTCACATTTGATGCTGGAGCTCAAGACTGCAGGAGAAGCAGATGGAAAAGAAAGATCAATGTCGAAGTGTAAGAATAAACTGGAACTCATGCATAGGAACTGGAACCTACAGGAATGTATTGGAACCCATTTGTCTCTGACCATGATGACGTGGGTGTTCTGCAGGAGAAATTGCCTCGCTTCAGGATGGAGCTAAACATAACTGCCCAGGAGCAGGAGAAGCTGAAGCAGGAAGGATAGAGAGGAAAATATAGCAATCACAGGCCTGGCTGCTCACCCATGTAAAGTAAGCCAGCAGAAAGCAACCAAGTGAGAGCTACAAAAGTACCTGATGAACTTGCAGCTACCTTCTATGGATAAAAGTCCATAATTGCTACTTCATTTCTACCTCCCAAATCTTGTGCAAAAATGCTTCTTATGGCCCATACTAATAAAAAGCACGAGTAAAGGAATTCCAGGAACTGTAGTTTAACTGTCCTAAGTTGACACATTACAAAGCCAACACAGTCGACCTTTTGTCACTTAGTGTCCATCCATATCTCTTTAAAGCATATAAATTTCCAATTAAAGGAATAGCAACTTCATCTAAAACAGATACAACTATAGCTTCCATTTAAAATGATACAACTATACAAGATACTACCAATTACACCCTAATCCTTTCTCCAAAAGAAGATGCAAAATTCCTTTTTTGTCCTTTGGTGAAGTTTATCCTTCTAGCTGATGCATACTCTCTTTAATACCCTATAACTTAAATACAAAGATATTAAGTTAAATACAATTAATATCTCTTCTATTAGGAAATGGGACATGGGGAAAAAACTAAAGTCATTGGTAAATATATATGCATATACATTCCTAACAAAATGAGAAAGCTCTCCTAACCATTACAGTTCTCATATCTGTAACTAGTTATGTGGCTACGGCTGGCATCTATAAGTGTCTCCTTCTACTACTAATTCCATATGTCTTTGGTTTTCAGCAAGCATTTCAGCTGTTCATAGTTTCTGCCTGGTGAAGTAACCCAATTATTCATTCCTAAGGCATATGGACCTCCAGTAGTTCTGCCAAAATTAAGTTATGTCTTTCATTGACTTTAATCACAGAACTTGGGGGCACTATGAGACAATCCAAGAGATTATATGCTTCCAGACTTTTGGGGATTGAATCATGTACCCCAAAAAGACACATTCAAATCATAATCTGTTTTTCTGTGGGTATGAACCCATTTGTAAGTAGGACATTGACGGTGTTATTACTAGTTAAGGCGTGAACTCATTTGTGAATAGAAATTCAAAGATTCCTTTCATATGAGACCACATTGAGTCACAGTGAGCCTTAATCTATATGATTAAAGGTCTTAAAAAGAGAGAAAATTCAGATGTAGTCAGAAAGTAGATGTCAGAATACAGAAGAAACCAAAGAGGAGAGCAAGATTGCCATGCGATGGAGGACTGCCATCTCCAGAACCTCACCAGCCCTAGTAGAGAGCATGGCCTTGTTGACATCCTGATTTGGGACTGCTAGCCCTCAAACTGTGAGACAGTAAATGCTTCTTGTTCAAGCCAACCCGGTGTGTGATATTTATCATAGCTCTCTAAGATGCAAACATACTCCTCTGAAGCCACACTTTGTAGTAGAAACTCAATCTTTCCCTTGATTGTCAAGTTCGATTACCAGCTAGGAATGCAGCTATCTATACTTTGCTTGCTTATTCACTGGCATGAGGAAACAAAAGGATTGGGTCTCAATCTCAATTTCCAGTTAAATCAAATCATTACTTTATTCCTTGGTGGAAACATTCCTCACGCTGTAAATAAGACATTTATTCCTATAAAGTCATAGGAACAGGAACTTTTTTTTTCCTACTAAGTCCCTCTGTCTAATAGTTTAAGGAAGTATTTATCATATTCACCCCTTGATTAAATAGACTTATGACTCTTGGCCATGTGGGAAACACCATTTATAAAGGCTACTAATTGAGAGCATATACCACATCCCAGAGAACATTGCTCCAGTTTATCAAAGGTCTGCCAGCTAGACATAAACATAACTGGGTATTCAAAAGACTGGTGAATTGTTTTGTTGGCGAGTTATGTTAAGATAATGAAGATCACATACATCCAGTGAATTCCAAAAGTCTGGACCAAGCCACACTTCATTTGCTATGGAATAAGTTGCTTGAACAAAAGTAATGCTTGGTTTTAGTCCCAACATAGTAAATATGGCATTGTGCATATACATGGATAGTGATTTGGGCAGGGAAGGCAAATCCATCTCCAGATTAAGTGTCTATTCCGTTTAAGAACAAAGTACTATCTTTTCACCAGTTGAGTTGGCTGTTAATCTTAGGGAATGGTATATATCTGGGGTTAAATGTTTTTTGGTGGAATTTGGAAATTTGGCAGTGACTGTGTTGTGCTTTGGTGAGTAGAAATCCTACTTTTTGATCCCATGCATGACCTCTATCACTGTTTCAATGGTCACTTTGTTAATGAACCAATTGGGCAGTGGCAGGAGTGGCTGCTGTCTAACATTCATAGAAATGATCATGTTATGAGTATTCATATAGAACACAAATATCTTCATATTCTGTGGCAATTCAGAGAAATATGTCTATCTAACTCTCTCCCATGGATCATGTGCTCTGGGAGAAGCCACCTGCCATATCTTTACGACAATCCAACAGCTCAGTGGATTGTTTATTGACATTTAGTATCTGTCTCGATCCATTAGAATGTAAACTCCATTGAGGGTAGTATTCCCAGCTTATAAAACAGTACCTGAAATATGATCTATACTCAAAAATATTTTGAATGAAAAAAATTAAATTCTAAAAATAACATATATTGCTATTCTTTTATTCTTAATTAATAAATAAGAAAAGAATGTTACCAAGATGTTGTCACTTGTCAAATGCCATTCATCTATTAAGTGATAGAGCTGGAAATCACACCCTGATTGTCTGTCTTATAAATTGTACTTCTAACCTGTATGATATGTTACCTCTAGTTTTGAAATATTGGATTGTGTTATGAAATAGAATAGTCTTAGAAATAGTTCTCTGTTTTGAAATTTTATTGTAACTACAGCATGGAGGCAGAGCTGTGACAGCTTCTGGAATCATGTATGATTTAAGAAGAGGTGATAAAGTACTTGAGACCTACCTATGGAGGTTCCTACAGCCTGGACAGTGCCAATGAGATGAAATTTGGATTTCAAGATAGGTCAAGACCATAAGACAGTAGTAAAAATACCATACTATCAATTAGGACTCCTGGAGAGCTACTTGGTAGTAGATAAAACCAAAGTTGGACCAAGTTTTAGAAACCTGCAACCCAACCACCAAACATCTTAGTGTGATTGGATTAAGGTGAAGTGTTCCCTCATGGAGAAAGATAATTCATATAAAGCCTACATGGTCTTGCATTCAGTCAAAAGTCATCAGGCATATTAAGAAAAAAAGAGCCAACAGAAAACCAAAACATATTACAACAAATATATATATAGTGAAAAAGACATAGTAATGAGCCGGTTATTACAGTTCTCAGAACTAGATCTTCAGCTAGTTGTGATTCACATTTCTAAGAAAGTAGAAGACAAGAATTGCTTGCTAAAGGACAGAAAACTATAAAAAGGATCAACTGAAAATTCTATTACTGGACTTCAGAAACCAACATTTGGTTTTAATAGCAGATTGGAAAGGAAAGAAGAGAGTATTAATGCACTAAAAGACAGATCATTAGAAAATATTCATGATGAAGCATGCAGGGGAAAAGGGATGGAAACTGTAGAAGGGAAGGAGAGACAAAGAAAACAGGCCAGAACTATAACCAAAGAATTAATGCCTGAGAAATTCCTTTCACTGTCAAAAACACATGAATTCAGATATTTAAAATCATTATGGAATACAAGCAGGAAAACTATGAGGAAAAATGCAACTAAATATATCATATAAAGACTGCCTAAAACCAAATGAAAATACAAAAATATCACAAACAACCAGAGAAGAAAGAAAACTTTCAAATTAGCAAAATAAGATTTCTAGTTGTTTTTTCAATAGAAATGTTCTGGCCTGTTTTCTTTGTCTCTCCTTCCCTTCTACAGTTTCCATCCCTTTTCCCCTGCATGCTTCATCATGAATATTTTCTAATGATCTGAGTTTCTAGAACTCAGAAGAGGAATAAAGCTGGATGACTAGTGAGGGATATTTTCTAAAGCTACAGAAATTGTGACTGTGTGGTTAAAGATATATAATA
Organism: Myrmecophaga tridactyla; assembly: GCA_004026745.1. Lineage (NCBI taxonomy): Eukaryota > Metazoa > Chordata > Mammalia > Pilosa > Myrmecophagidae > Myrmecophaga > Myrmecophaga tridactyla. The sequence continues at coordinate 43,342 of PVIY010009848.1, read as the reverse complement.
GATAAACCAGTGAAGCAGAAGAGTGATACCAGAAATAGATCCACACACTATATTCCCCTGATATGAAAAAGACCTCATTGCTATGCAGTTTGGGAAGATATTATTTTCAGGAAATAACAAAGTCAAATGAATATTCCTATGGAAATTAAAAGAACAAAATACAGATGAATTGCACACACATCAAAAGGTGAAATGTAAAACCATAAAAATTCCAGAAGAAAACTTAGCCTAATATCTTCATGAGTTATGACAGTCACAAATTTCTTTAAAGACACACAAAGCTTGATAAAGTGAACTATATTAATAACTTCTGTTTATCAAATGACAATGTTGTACAGCCTATGAATTGAAAAACAGTAGACTATGTATGACTGAAATAACAAATTTAAATATGTAATTTTATGTAAATAAAAGCTCAAAAAATGGTAAAAATTTGAATAGGTATTTCACACACACATATGCAAGGATATCCAATGGCCAGTAAATCTATCCACCTCTCTCTCTCTCTATCCATCTATCTATCTGTCTATCTATGTGTGTATATAGACTACATATACACACACACACATATATGTATTCAACAGGGAAATGTGAGCTCAAATGATAATGTATTACTGTTATTCACACATAAAAGTGGCTAAAATGTAAAAATATATACTATCGTCTCAGAACTTTTCAAAAGTCTCAGTCAGAAATGCTTAATGACATGTCACCAATTTTTAAAATGAAATCTAGTCACATACTTTGAAGACTTACTAAGAAATAGTCATCAACCCCAATAGTTGAAGTAAGAGAAAGCTAGCAATGTAATAGACAGTAGATTCCCTAAAGAAATTCCAAAATCTATAGCTACTCTGTTTTGTTTTCTTATTTTAATTTCCCTTAATTATAGGAGGATAAAAGAAGGCTGTATCTCCTATAATTGAAACCAATTAAGACAGTCCCTAGAGATGTAGTTATGGAGATCCTTGGTTTACAAAGGGTGAGGTAAACATCCTACTGTTCAATTGAGTGTTTACTGAGCTTTAGAGATTCCCAGACCTATACCAAGCAGTGTTGAAGTGGAATTTGAGAACGATTGTGAGTAGTATTCAATAAGTGTCCTTGGGTATTTGTCAGGGCAGGTGAAAACACAGAGATTGGGACCTAAAAGATGGCAAGCCAATGAGAAAGGGTGTAGCATCAGGAAAAGATACTTCCTGAGGTAGTTGGGTAGGGGAATATTATTTCCCATGCTGTAAGTCTATGCCATGAAAAGTAAATTGAGTTATCTTAAAAAGATGTTGCTCAAGTAGCTATCTTCTGGGTAAGGAGATAGCAGGGTGGTTGTGTAAGAAGTTGAAAGAGTGACATAGGAACTCAGTTGGAGAATACATTGCCTGTGTTAGACAGTTGTACAGTCCAGCAGGTTCCCCATGTATTGTTTCTGAAAGAGACACTAACATTCCTCAAAAGATCCAGCTTTTGAATAAAGTATATTTGACTAAGCTGAGAGAGAGAAATTCAAAATTCAGAAGTCAAATTAATAGGCCTCCATTCTTATTCTTAAATTTCTCCATGCTGCTCAATCCTGGAGGAGATAAATTCAACAGATGTGGATTATATACAGAAAAGGAAGGGGATTAGTGAACAAACAGATCATGTCCTCAGTTTCCTACTTCTCCCACTGAGTCACAGATCAGGCCTATGATCTTAAGAATTGAAATACCTATTCAAATTTTTACCTTTTTTTTCTGAGCTTTTATTTACATGAGATTAAAATTCTGGTTCAGAATGGATATTCTATTTTAAATCTAGAAAATGACAGTGTTTGGTGTTTTGTTTTTTTAAATATAAGAGAGTGACCTAATGGCCATATGCTTCTATTTTCACATGGTATTTAAGTCAGGATTCATCAGGGAAACAGAAATAATAGCATATATATATATATTATGAGATTTATTTTAAGGAATTTGCTCAGTGATTGTGGAAACTGGAAAACCAGAGATTTGAAATTCTTCTAAGAGTAATGTTGCAGTCTTGAGCCTAAAATTCATAGGGGAGGCTACCAGGTTGGAAATTCAGGAAAGAGTGGATGGTATGGTCTTGAAGCAGAATTTCCTGTTCTTAGTTCTTTGCTCTTAAGTCCTTCAGCTGATTGGATGAGGCTTACTCCCAATATTGAAAGTTTAAACTTTATTTAAAGTCAACTAATTATAGATATTAATTCCATCTACAAAATACCTCCTCAACAACATTTGGGCCAGTGTTTCATCAAATAACTGGACATCAGAACCTAGACAAGTCAACACATGAAATAACCATCACTCATGTGGTTATCATGTAGTTTATATACTGTTGCCATTGCCATCAATAATGTACTCTTTCTTCCCAACTCACCTGTTGAGGCTTGCTAATGTTTTATATACAGTAGTAAGAAAATGAGAATTTATCCCAGTCTCTTTATGAAGAATATTTTCTTTATTTTTTTTCTGCCCCCTTCAAAAAGTTCTCTCAATCTAAACATTTTAATTTTCCCCTTTGCTACTTCTATAGATGCTATGGTAAGTTAAGTTGGGGAGGAAGAATCCATGGACAATTGTCAGTGGGTTAGGTGGAGAAAGAGGACAATTGCTTGAATTTAATCTTGTATTTTGCAGATTTTCATACAAGTATCCAAATGGCTTATATATATGAAATTTTGTAATTGCAAGGTGAATATAAAGTCTTCAACTTTTCCTTAGAATTTCTTACTTTTTCCCATTTTCATTGTTTTAGTAGCATGCACTTGTCTTTTAGAATTTCCCTTCTCCACACTTGTTTTGGTAAATTTATTTTACATTTACTTGGTTTAAATTTGATTTTACACTAAACTTAAGTTTCCTGTACAGAAATTTAGTTCACAACTATTATATCTAAATTTGTCTATAGTAAACCCTAACTGTTGGAAAGAATAGCTGAGTCTTTATGTTATTATTTCCAGCTCCCAAGTCATGCTATTAGAACTCTGAGCTGCTTAGATTTCACAAGTTAGCACCATCATGAGAGGACCTGCCTTTGGCTATATCAAAGAGACATTTAATTAGAGATATTTAGGTTTTAAAACTATCTAGTGCACATGTCTATAACTACTTGGAATTTTTTTTATAAGAAATATTTCTTCTGAAGTTGCATAGAACACATATGGACACAGAAATTATTGTTCAAATAAAAAAATTCCATAGAAAATCATTCATTATTGTTCCCAAGAAATATAGAATCATATATCACAATGACTTTTGTCTAACATTGTGAAGTTTATATTGTCTGGGTGAAAGATACATCCATGTCGGTAACTATTTTCTATGCCTTTAAAAATGATCTCATCTGTTCTATGTGTCCTAGACTTATTTTGGAGTCATCTTCTAAATCTGCATTTCCCAAGGTTTTAACAAAATTCTCAGCTTGCTGATCCGCTTTGCACCCTGACAGTTGGTCTGTACTGTGAGATTTGTCACCTGCCACAGTTGACTTATTCAGACACCTGGTTGAAGTCAGGCCAATCTTAAACTTTGTTACCATGAATTTGCAATTGAGACAGAGTAATTTCAGATAGAGAAATAGGACAAAGTCGGGCTGAGACAGCTTATTTGGCTGAGGGCACAATAGAATGCAAAACAATCCAGGTGTCAAGGGAGAGGAATGAAGCACTAGTTTGGAAATATTCAGAGCAAAGACACCATCTGGCCCAGAATTGACAGAAAAGCAACATCATTTTCTGATTTAAGAATTTCTGATTCCAGTTCTTGGTAAGACTTAACTCCCCTTCCTACCTTTGAGTCTCATGAGGATTAGCTATTTGACTGTCATTAAATTCTCCTCTTCCCCATCCCTGTCTTAATAGAATAGGAGTGGATTTCTAATATTTTCATCCAAAAGATCTTTCACTTCACCCTAATGTCTTGACATAGAATGATCTGTTTATTATCACTAGCAATATCAGAAAAAACAGAGTGCTTATAAAAACAAGGCCAGGATTTACTTAGAATAACAGAATATTAGAGATAAACTAGACCTCAGAGATAATTTATGAAATGACCTCATTTGCCTTCTCCCCACTCACAAACAGGGAAACTAAATCACAGAGGTATCACATTAATTTTTCACTTTTTTTTACAATTATTATTGAGTTCACCATCACAGTATATTAGAAATTAACTACTTTCATGGAATAGGAAATAATATTTGCTTCTTTGAAAAATCATAAAAATAAACCTTTTCATCTTGGATATATAGCTAAATTACATGTCATCTATCACTCTTGAAGGATACTGTCTTCTTCATAAAATGAAAGTGTTACTTCCATTTCACAAATTGGACATACTTGTGATGAGGAATAAAGTGAGGTTTTGTAAATGGATAGTATGTGATCTGATGACTTAGATATTACTGTCTGGAGTGTAGAAAGACAATCAGAAGTGAAAATTGTTGAGTCTTTACAAGAATTTAAGAAAGGAGAGAGAAAACAATAAGAGCTCACTTGAATCCAGTTGGGTCAAGTTGATTGAAATAAATGAGTATTATGATATGTGATGGTTGTGTTCATATGTCAACTGGATAAGGTGATGGTATCCAGTTGTTCGGTTAAGCAAGTGCTGGCTTGATTATTATTGTTAGGACATTTCATGGACTTAAATCCTCAGTAAGTTGATTGTATCTATGACTGATTTCATTTGAAGTCAATGAGGAGACTACCTTTAACAATAAGCCAAATCTCATCCAATCAGTGGAAGATTTTAAAGGACTAGTGATGGTTTTCCTCACTCAGAAGACAGAATTTTCATCTTTCCTCCAGCCAGCCAGCTTTTTCTGGAGAATTCATCAAACCCCTCCATCAGACTTCCCAGCTTGCAGTCACCCTAGAGAATTTGGGTTGTGCATCATCACAGTCATGTGAGCCAATTTTTATAAAATCTCATATTTACAGATATCACCTTCCAGTTGTTTCTCTAGAGAACCTTGATGTTCTAGTTTGCTAGCTGCTTGAAAGCAATACAACAGCAATGGAATGACTTTTTAAAAGGGGGAATTTAATAAGTTGCTAGTTTACGGTTTTAAGGCCAAGAAAATGTCCCAATTAAAACAAGTCTATAGAAATGTCCAATCTAAGGAATCAAGGGAAAGATACCTTGATTTAAGAAGTCCGATGAAGTTCAGAGTTTCTCTTTCATCTGGAAAGGCACATGGTGAACATGACATCATCTGTTAGCTTCCTGTCCTGACTTCCTGTTTCATAAAGCTCCCTGGGAGGCATTTTCCTTCTTCATCTCCAAAGGTCACTGGCTGGTGGACTCTTTGCTTCTCGTGGCTACATCATTCTTCTCTGCTGTCTCTGAATCTCCTGCTTTCTCCAAAATATTTCCTCTTTTATAGGATTCCAGTAAACTAATCAAGACCCAACTGAATGGGTCTCCACCTAATCCAGTTTAACAACCACTCTTGATTGAGTCACATCTCCAGAAAGATTATCTAATTACAGTCTCAAACATACAGTACTGAATAGGGATTAGAAGAAATGGCTGCCTTTACAAAATGGAATTAGGATTAAAACATCGCTTTTCTAGGATACATAAATACTTTCAAACTGGCACACTTGAATAATACAGCTTTGCTACCATGAGGGCGTACTGCTATTTCAAATAATAAAAATGTTGAAAAAGACTTCATAATTAGGAAGAATTGTGAGGCGCTTGATAGGAAAGGCCCAGATTGCCTGGAAGAAACTGTAGAAATATAGATGGTAACAGTACTTCCAATGAGGCCTTAGACAGAAATGATGACTGTGTCATCTCAATCTGAAAAAAGTGGCCTGTTTTAGTTTGTTAATGCTGCCAGAATGCAATATAGCAGAAATAATTTATAAAATTATTAAATTACAAGTTTACATTTCTAGGCCATAAAATGTTCAAACTAAGGCATACAAAGAAAGCTACCTTGACTCAAGAAAGGCCGATGGTATTTGGAACGCCTCTGTCAGCTGCGAAAGAGCATGGGTGGTGTCTGCTGGTCCTTTGGCTTCTAGGTTAAGACAGTTTCCCCAGAGCATTTTTTTTTTTCTGGATCTCCAAGCCTCTCTTTCTCTGTCAGCTCTAAAGCTATTTCTAAAATTGTACCCTCTTAAAGGAATCTAGTAAATGGATTAAGACTCACCTTGAATGGGTGGAGACATATCTCCATGTAAACTACTTATTCAAAAGTTCCTACCCACTATTGGGTGGGTCACATCTCCATGGAAACAACTTAATTAAAATGACCCCACCCTAAACAGTAGTTTTGCCCATGCTAATGGGGCATTCGTGTCCCTTCTTTCAGTTCTCCCAAATATATACTTAATAATGGGGTTGCAGGATCATATGGCAACCCTATGCTTAGCCTCCCTTGGAACAACCACACTGCCCTCCAAAAGGGTTGCACCAATCTACTTCTCTATCAACAGTGAATTGGTATAGCTCTCTCCACATACTCTCCAGCACTTGTATTTTTCTGTTTATTTTTTAAACAGTTTTATTCACACACCATGCAATCCATCCTAAGTAAATAATCAAGTTCCTGGTATAACCACATAATTATGCATTCACCACCACAATCTATATGAGGTCATTTCCATTTCTTCCACAAAGAAAGAAGAGGAAAAAATGAAGAATCAAAAATTTAAAAATAAAATAAAAAGGAGAAACAACACCACCAGGAATATACCCCTCCCTTATATCCCTCTTTTATTGACATTTAGCTTTGTTATACAGCCTTTGTTACATTTAATGGATGCATACAACAGGGTTATTATTAACTTTAGTTAACATTTAACTAAATCTTAGTTTGCATTGATTGTATTTTTTCCAAATATCATGCTATAGTAGTTGGGTTCAGGTATCAGTTTAGTCAGGTGATGATGCCCATATGTTTCATTGCTGTGGAATTAAATCATCAGCATGTGAAATTAATCTATGGCTGATTACATCTGCAGTCAGTTTAAGGGGAGTAAACTTTTGCAATGAGTGATATCTAATTTAATTAGCTGGAAGCTTAAAAGACAGAGGTCAGAATAGAGTTACCTGCTCCATACAAGTTAGCACAGCTCAGCACAACCAGCTCACAGCTGGCTCAGACCCGAATATTTGGAGGTGTAGAAGGGAATCGCCCTGTGGAAAGTTGTTTGAAGCAAGAAGCTGGAGGGAAGGCCAACAGATGCCACCATATGACTTCCATTGTGACAGGGAAAGCCTTTCCTCTAGAGAACTGCAAATCTGTAACTAAATAAATCCCATTTTTAAAAGCCAGTCCATTTCTGATGTATACAGCAGGCCAAAAATATTTTGGCACCAGAGGAGTGGGATGCTGCTATGTTTGCAAATACCAAATATGTTAGAATGTTTTTTAAATGAATAAGGGGAGGATTCTGAAAGAATTGTGAGGAGTTTGATAGATAAAGCCTAGATTGCTTTCAAGAGCCTTTTGGTAGAAATATGGATTCTAAAGATACTTCTGTTGAAGTCTTAGAGGAATGTGTTGTTGCAAGTTGGAAGAAAGGCAACCCTTGTTTTAAGATGCTAGAGAACTTGGTAAAATTGAATCCTTGTGCTGGATGAAAGGGAGAACTCGAATGTGATGATTTTGGATACTTGCATGGGACATTTCCAAACTAAATGTGGAAAATGCAGCCTGTTTTCTCCTTGCAGCTTATAGTAAAATAAAACAAGAAAGGGACAGGCTGAAGACTGAACTTTTGGGTGCAAAGAAACCATAAACTGATATTATGGAAAATTATTGTCTTCCAGAAAGTGAGACCCCAGAAACTACAGCCCCACATGAGGATTTAGCCAAATATGGAACAGTCAGGCATTACAAGACAAGCCGGGATTGAAAATGGAGTTATCCAGAAATGATTTATGGAAGATTCTGTTGTATGATGGCTTTGATCCCTGAATATTACATGCCACATCAACAATTTTTTTGTGAGACCTGTATGAACAGTGCTACTGCTGGTCTGAATAGGAAGGGACAAAAAATGGACAGATACAAAGAATAATAACCTCAGAGGCAGAACCATGGAAGCTAAGGTTTGAAGCTAAGAAAAGTTGGGCCAGGAGAATGGATTAGCTTGTATGTGTGGAGGGGGTGAGTTTGCTCCAGAGGCAAAAGGCAGGCCTTCTACCTTAATGTTTGGGAGGAGTTCTGATGCCCCAGATCTTGGAGAGGGTGCAGCATATTCTCTAATGATTGAGGGCAGCCTGGCTGCAACCCCATTATTCTGAAGGGGTTGAGCATGTGACCCAGAGATGACAGAGAATCTGGGTGCCACTCAGATACTTGAGGAGAGTGTGGCTGTGTAAAAGATGGTCTCCCCAATGTTCCCCAATATTACAAGCCTAATATCAGTGTTTGGAGAAAACAGGGCCACTGCATAGGCCTATGGAAAGGGTTGGACTGCCACTTTCTAAAGCCCTGAGAATGAATGACTCTCAGAATTTGAAATCTAATGGAGTTTTCCCTTCAGGTTTTCTGAGGTGTTTAGGTCTGGTGACCCCTGTTTTCCTTCAAATTTCTCCCTATGGCAATGGGATCATTTATCCTATGACTCTTTCTTCTTTGTATATTGGAAGCAGACAACTTGCTCTAAGTTCTCAGGTTCACAGCCAGTGAAAAATTTTACTTTAGAACAGACCATGACTGTAACTGATTTTGATGAGATTTTGCACTATTTTTTTAGATGGTATTGTATTCATACTGTTATTGAAATGATTTAAGGCTTTGATGATATTGTGATAAAATGAATTTTTTTTTTTTTTTGCATAGGCAGACACCAGGAATCAAACCTAGGTCTCCTGTATGGCATGTATTTTTTATGTGGAAAGACATAGTGCATTGCATGCAAGACAGATGAACATTGTTACGTGAAAAAAATATGTCTTTTATGATTTTCTATTTAGAGTTTGTGAAAAATATTTCTGTTATTGTTTTTTATTTAGAGAGTAAGTATGGTTTAAGGTGATATGAATAGGTGTTACATTGACAAGGGATGGATTCTGTAGGAGTTAGGATCAGGTGTCAAATTGGCTAGGTGATGGTGCCTAGTTGTTCTATTGCTGTGAACTTACATCATCAGCATGTGAAATTCATCTATGGCTGATTCCATCTTTGGTCAGCTAAGAGGAAAGTCTTCTGCAATGAGTGATATTTAATTTTATTAGCTGGAAGCTTAAAAGAGAGTTTATAATGGAGCTCAGCACCTCACTACAGTTCAGCTTAGCCCAGCACAACTCAGCTCAGAGCTGGCTCAAACTCAGGTATTTTAAGATGCAGAAAGGATTCACCCTGGGGAAAGCCATTGGTACCCAGATGTCAGGAGGGAGGACCAGCAAAAATTGCTATATGCCCCCCTATGTGAGAGAAAGTCAAAGGAAAACCAGCTTCCTTTCACCCAAAGAACTATAAATTTGTAACTAAATGAGTCCCCTTTATAAAAGCTATTTCATTTCTGGTTCATTGCATTCTCACAGCATTAGCAAACGAAAACACATCCCATTTTCAACAACTTACATTGGTTGACATCATTTGTTCTCCTTCATGTAAAAACTTTATTATTTCTGTACCTTTATTCACCATCATTGTCCACTCTTGGTTTCACTAAGTTATACAGTCCCAGTCTTTACCTTCTATCTTTTCTTTGGTGTCATACCTGTCCTTAGCCTTTGTCAACTATAGTCACACTCAATTTTATTCAGTGTACTTGCAATATTGTGCTACTGTCAGATAGTATTTACTGTTCATTTCTGTATCTTTATAATCAATCCTGTTGAACATTCTATACTCCTCCAGCATCAAATGTCCAACATCTGGCCTCCTTCTATCTCCTGATAACCTACTTTCTCAATGTTAACTTTCAAATTTCACTCATTAATGTTATTTAATATTAGTGAATATATAAGGACATACAATATGTGCCCTTATGTTTCTGACTAATTTCACTGAAAGTAATATCCTCAAGGTTTACCCACATTGTTGCATGTACCGTTACTTTATTCCATTATATCATATCTTATTTTCTTCTCATTTTACCATTACTGATAGTCTTCATTCACCCACTCTTCTCCAGACTCTCTCTCCTGAGTTTTCCTGTCTGCATGTAGTGCATACATTAATATTTCTTGTACAGCAGGTCACTTGTTCATAAATTCTCTCAGAGCTTGTTTGCCTGAAAATATTTTAAATTCTCCTCCATCTTTGAAGGTCAGTTTTGCCAGATACAGAATTCTTGGCTAGCAACTGTTCTCTTTCAGTATATTAAAAATATTATACTGCCTTCTTGACTCCTTGGTTTCTGCTGAGAAATCTTCACATAGTCTCATGAAGCTTCCCTTGTATGTGATGGATTGCTTTTCTCTTGCTGCTTTTAGAATTCTCTCTTTGTCTTTGACATTTGACAATCTGATTAGTAAAGTGTCTTGGAGTAAGTCCATTTTGGAACTATTCCGTCTGAGGACACTGTGCTTCCTGGATCTATAACTTTATGTCTTTCATAAGAGATTGGAAATTTTCAGTGATTGTTTCCTCCATTATTCTTTCTGCCCCTTTTCCTTTCATTATCCTTCTAGGACAACCATAGCACATATATTTGCATACTTCATGTTGTCATTCAATTCCCTGAGACCTTGTTCACATTTTTCCATTATGTATCCTACCTTTTCTTTTATGTGTAGGATTTCAGATGTTCTGTCTTCTAATTCATTAATCCTTTCTTCTCTCTTCAAATCTTCTGTTGTCTCCATTTCCTTTTTCATGTTTTCTGTTGTGCCTTTCATTCTTGTAAGTTCTGCCATTTGTTTTTACAAGCCTTCGAGTTCTTCTTTATAATCACCCAGTGTATTCTATTGATCTTTCATCTTTTTTTTGCCATATCTTCCCTCAACTCATTGATTTGATTTGTGAATGTATTTAGCATGCTTGTTTGAACATCTTTAATTAATTGTTTCAACTCCTGTATCTCATTTATAGTGTTAGTGCTTTCCTTTGAGCCACATCTTTGTTTTTCCTATTATGGCTCATAATTTTTTGCTGGTGCTCAGGCATCTGATTTCCTTGATTAGAGTATTTTGGAGGTTGCTTTTGCTCTTTACCTAGGATTTTCTTGTTGATTGGCACTGCTCTTTTTCTGTTCTTTGGCATTTAGTTCAACTTATTCTAGGCCTCTAGCACAGCTCCTATTTAACTGATCAGATTTTTTCAGCTCTTGTTTTTCTGGTTCTTGCCTTGCTTATACGAAACTTTTTTCTGAGGAGCACTTTCCAGATATGATCAATTCCAATCAGATGTTCCCAGATATTGTCAGGTCCAGGTCTCTAGAGAAGGTGGTAATCAGTGTCAAGTTTCCCTAAGAATGAAACCCAGCAGGTTGTCTGCCTTTCCTGTAGAGCCTATAATTCTCTGCTTTTCTTATCATGACCAGCAGGTGGCTCTAGTCAGTCCTCGGCTCCCCACTGGCATAAGTGTAGAGCCTTTAATTCTCAGTTTACCAGGGACATGGTTGAGACAATGACTGAGGTGGATGGCAAGCTTAAGTTGTTTCTAATTCCCAGTGCCTTGGGTCTGAATTCTGTGAAGGAGTGTTTCTACTTGAGCTGCTCTCCTCCTGCCTTCCTCTTGGAGGAAGGTACACACTTTACAGAATTATCTTTTTCATTTGACTTGTTACTTTGTCTCTTAGACCAGTCTTAACTCTGCCCTTGCCTAGGTCAGCACTGAATATTGAAAATGCCTGAGGCATTCTCTGAGCTATTTAGAATACTTTTTTAAAGGGCAAATAATAATAATAATAAATAATTAAAATAAAATTCTTTTTCAGAGCCACTGCTCAGTCCCCAAGGTTTGCCAGTTGGAGCTGGAGTTGGTACCCAGCTGTATGTACCTCTTTTGTTGGGGCACAGCCTTTTTCCAATATTCTGAATTTGGCTGATTCCAAAAGCCTCCTTTTTTTTTTCCTTCATGAGACCCTTCTTCTGCCTACTAAGAGAGATCTCAGTATTACATTCTTGTTTCTTCTAGTTTTATCTTATGCCTACAGCTTGTTTTCAGCAATCCAAATTTGCTAATTAAAACCTCAATTGGATCTTGATTGAGCTACCTTCCCTTCCTTCCAGTAGAGAATGCTTCTCTTTCCAATGGGGACCTGTTTCCAACAGCCTGCTGTGCCAGTGGGGGAGGAGCATCAGGTCCACATAGTTTGGGGGCTTTACTTACAGTTTCTTGCTGAGATCTTGGCCCTTCCACCCATTCAGGCTGGTGTACAATGTATGCCCCAAACAGTTGTTCCAGAGAGTTCCTGGCTTTACTAGCTGCTCTAGAGAACTAGCTAAATTCCACACCTTCCTATGTCACCATCTTGTTCTGCCTTCTCCTGGGGAACAATTTCTTGCTCATGCATGGGCAACCCAGAAGTCAGGAGAAAGAATTATGCTGCCTGTGAAAAGTCTACTACTGCCAAATGTAGGATGGAAGCAAAAGGATAAACATTTATTCTGATTCCTTGGCAAACAGTTCTGTGATTCAAAGCAGTAGACTTTTAAACAAAATCTCAGGAGAAAAAGCACTAATAATTGTTACTGGCATTCCCTCCTCTAGGTGTTACTGCCTTTGTACCTCACTTGAGCCTATGGATTAACTTCCACATAAACTATCTAGTAGTAAGCTGCTTTTCAGCCTTGACATTCAGGGAAACTGAGACTGAAAAAGTCAGTAGCTAGGAATGGAACTAGAAAGCAGATATTCATATGCTCATAATGAGATTGTGGCACTAGATCACTCATAATGATCCTGCTGCTAATAGTAAGGGAATAATCCCTAGTAAACAATAGCAACACAATTGCTAAATAATCTCACCTGCTAGGTTGGGATAATGTATAGGTGGAAGAAAGGTTGGGTTAGGTGGCAATTATAGATCTTGAACGGTGTGGGGAAATACTAAAATGACTTTCTCAATTGTCTGTCTTTTGTTAACTACTTATTACATTAACCTGGAAAAGAAAATGATAGTGTCAGATGAGCAAATTATTGAATCAAGAAATGCTGTGAAAGATGGAGGGTTTCCATGAAAGCATTTAAGGAGGCCCACATAGATAAGCAGGGCCAACACCTCACTGTAGAAGAGGAAGGATATAAAGAACCCTGGAATTCCAGCTTTGGCAGGTTACTTATGTCAGACCTAGGACTACGGAATTTTAAACAGTGAGACACTGGGGGTTAGGATGAAGCAGAGAGCTTGATAAACTTACCTTCTTCACTACCTACCTCCAAGAAAAGTCAGACCATTTCGTCGGATTGGAGGCAGCATTTCTCTAACTTGGCAATACTTCTTTTATTCAATCTCAGGGAACACTAAAGACTGCAAATTTTGATGTAATCTAAGACTATAAGAGGGTTCAGTAGCAAATCCAAGTTTCTTGACAACTCAAGGCATATAAACAAAAAAATCTGAGTGGAGTAAAAGTGTGAGTGGAAATAAGAATACTTTACTAGGTATCTGGTAGCCTGGTAGGAAATTCTCAGCACAATTACCTAGGGTTTCCTAGGGCTCTGGAGTCATCATGCCACCTAAAGCTTTCTACTTGATAAAAATGACTCCTCACATACTCTAAGGTCCTAATACTGACTAACTATCTGAACAAAGAGTATAGACATGTGTCCATCATGAACTCAATACTATCAGATCCACTGAGTAATAAGGTCAGGCAGGCATAGCAGCCATTCATCCCACTGTAGAAACATGTAGTTAAAACTGGGTAAGATCAGGACTACAAGGCATAAGTAAATAACATAAAATAGTGCATTCTTATGGTACCTACTTCTATTGTAGATCTGAGCCTCTACCTCAGACCATGCCCTATGAAGTAATCTATAACCAACTGACAGAGATAGAAAAGCATAAAGCTTGCTTCACAGGTAGCCAGATCAATATTGTGGCATTAGCTATAATCTTGCAGGAAGTCTTAAAGTACTGAAGTGAAGGGAAGAAATGGATAAGACTCCAAGGCATTCACTTTGAAGGGGGAAGCAGTCTGAGGAATCAATATACATGAAACCCAGGCAGTGAAAAATGACTTGGTTGGTTGGGTAGGCATCTGGAAGGAGCAATGCTAGGATATCAGAAACATTATTATCTAGGTAGAAGCATGTGTGTGGTCCTATGGGAGCAGGTCAGAGTGTACAGATCTTTGTCTGTTAGGTTAAGGCCCACCAGAAATTATCCATAGCAGAGGAGCCACTCAACAATAAAGAGATATTAGTCAGCATCTCTTCTCAGCAACTTCAAAGCAGGTAAAATGAGCCCTTAAGAGAATGGCCCTGGTGGCATGGATGGAGACTATAAGGGGCATCAACATCAAGAGTATTTACTCTTCTAATATAATTCAGCTTCTTCTACTGCTGAATGCCTAAACTTCTCAAAGCAGAAATCGATTCTTCACCCTTAATGTGGCACTATTACTTAAGGAGACCAGCCAGCCACAGGGTTGCCTGATTTCACCAGACCACTTACACCTAATGAGGACAAAAACGCATCCTTATTGGAATTAGCACATACTCCAGATATGGGTTTGTCTCCTGCCTGCAATGCTTGCACCCATGCCATTATCTGAGCACATGAAGAATATATGGTATCGCACACAAAATTGTCTCAGAACAATACAGCAGTTTTACAGTCCCTGATTATTGGATCCACTTACAATACAAGGAGCTGATACTAACAGAACCATGAAATGCTCTAAACACCAGCTCAGAGGCATTTCTTTTCTTAAATATATATTTTTATTTTTTCAAATGCTTTCACTGAAAAATCTTCATACACATTCATTCCATACATGGCGTATAATCAACAGGTTACACTATCATCACATAGTTGTGTACTCGTCACCATGATCATTTCTAAGAACATTTGCATCACTCCAGAAAAAGAAATAGAAAGAAAAAAGAAAAAATTCATACGTATCATACATCTTACCGCTCCCTCTCATTGATCACTAGTATTTCCATTTACCCCATTTATTTTACCCTTTGTCCTCCCTATTATTTATTTATTTTTTATTTTTTATCCATTTTTTTATTCATCTGTCCATACCATGGATAAAAGGAGCATCAGATACAGGTTTGCATAATCACACAATCACATTGTAAAAGTTATATTTCTATACTATCATCTTCAAGAATCAAGGCTACTGGAACACAGCTCAGTAGTTTCAGGTACTTCCCTCTAGCCACTCCAATACACCATGAACTAAAATGGGATATCTATGCAACGCATAAGAATAACCTCCAGGATAACCTCCCAACTCTGAAATCTCTCAGCCACTGAAACTTTATTTTGTTTCATTTCTCTCTTTCCCCTTTTGATCAAGAAGGCTTTCTCAGTCCCTTGATGCCAGGTCCCAGGTGGACATGGAGATTTATACTGCTGAAAGTCATGTCCCATGTAAGGGGATGGCAGTGAGTTCACCACCCAAGTTGGCTTAGAGAGAGAGGCCACATCTGAGCAACAAAAGAGGTTCTCTGGGGGTGGCTCTTAGGCCTTATTCGAGTAGGCTTAGCCTATCCTTGGCAGGAAAAATTGTCATAGGGGCAAACCTCAAGAACAAAGGCTTGGCCTATTGAGTTGGCTGTCCCCACTGCTTGCAAGAATATCAGAAATTCAGAGTCATTTCTTTTGCTTAGAAATTATACTTCTGAATTCAGGTCCAAGCAAATAATATCAAAGATGAGAAATTGTTTTTCACAGAAATTGTCGTAATGATATTTGAAATAGTGGAATATTTAAATTTACATGTATTATGCTGTAAGGTGACAGATAAGCAGCTTGAAATTTCATGATTAAAAATATATTCATGAGTGTATATAATCAGAAGAATTTATTTTATTTTAATTTGAAATAATGTGATGTAAATTATATATACATCAAGATTAAAATAAGTTATTCCAAAAACATTTGTAAACTGATATTCTCAAATATTAATGGTGCTTATAAATTAGTGTGTTGTTTTTCTTATATTTTTATTATTGTTCAAATATCCTTAATGTATAGATATTACATTTATACTAAAAAAGTAAGAATGTAAAACAAGTAACTCCATTTCCATATTTGTCACTGGAAAAGGAGATATGTAGGCATAATAAGTCCAAATACATTTTTTTATGTGGGGTCATATAAGTTTTTCTCTAAGAATATGATGGTCATAATATCACAATTTTTTTGTTAAGAAAAGATTTTAGGCTACAGAAAAGAGGCAATGTATAAAAGGGATTTGGTAAAGAAACCTCTAGAGTAGTGGTAAATAATATGTTTCCTTAGAAATTGAGAATTTTCAGAAACCTGAGAATATTTTCTCGTGAAAAATCAAATAGCATCAATAGCTATATAAGCTGGGTTAGTGAGGATTTTATAATTAGTCCAGGAAATTGTTAATTACCAAAGTCATTCTAAGACTAGATTTACAGAGTTTCCTCAGAAGCATGAGGGAATATAAAAGAACATGTAGGCCCCTTCCACAATGGTTTTGGGAAACTTTGTTTACAAAGCAGAAGACAAAGATGTCTCAATAATATTTTATGAAGACCCTTCAAGAAGTAAACAAGCCCCTTCATCAAAAGCTATTAGAATTTTTTAGGCCCTCTCATACTGTTATTGGAAGATCTGTGATAATAATTAAGCCCTACTCCATTAAGAGCCAACCTTTCTTTCTTAGGATAATTCTGTAAAGCTTTAAAATACATTTCTTCAAAAATGTGTTTTTACAAACAAGTCTGCTACCTTGTTACTAACATTATTGATTTGCCTCCTGAGTTTGGAAAAGAGGCTAGGAATGTCCAAATTCCAGTTGTTCTAGTTGTGTGGTAATCCTAAACTGTAAAGGAGGCAAGGCAACAGAAGACATGAGAGAAGTCATAACAGCATAATATCAGTGCAAAACACTGGCTGTTTGAATAAGGTGCTAACTTATAAGTCATAGGAATCAAGACCTTAAATATTGTCAAAGATATAGTGAGAGATTTGGGGATTCTGGGAACTGTAAATGGATAAAGGAGTTAGAATAGTAAGGAATTTGGTCTCTGAAAAGAGTTATGGACTTTGCCCTGGCTCCTGGGAGGTAACCTATAATATCCTGAAATTTCCTGGGTAATAGGAGTGTCTTTGTTACTCGTGGTGGACATACACCACGAGTAACAAAGTTTATGCTAATGAGGTTACACAGGCTGGCCAGGCCAGTGAGAAGAGCCGTATTTTAGAGTGTGGGGGTTCTGTGTCCTATGATATCAGGCCCAGGTGATATCTGGGTAGAGGTGGCTGCGAATTGACTTCAGCCATGACAGCAATAATTTGGTGCCTATTTAATGAAGCCCCAATGAAAATTCTTGGGACCAAAGTTTGAATGAGCTTCCCTGGTTGGCAGTTCTCTGTTACTGTTGTCCTTCTGTCGGGACAGTGAGGTGTCCCTGAGGACAACAGAGCTTTGAATCTCAAATCCTCCCGGACTTCATTAATACTAAAAAAATAAGAATGAAAACAAGAACATACATTTCCCTTTCTTTATCCTTTCCCTAGAGTACATGTGACTATTAGTACACTGGCTTTCAGTGAACTGTATGAGTCTTTCTAGTAAGTTATGAAACCCGAAGCTGGTTCAGTGACCTTCTCCCCATCCCTGCACTTGCAGTTGGTGCTGGAAGTCCTGGGCAGTCTAGACAGTCTGGAAAATTGTTCCCTTCCCCAGGAGTTCTGTCAGCTCCAGGTAAGATAGTGCAGCAAATTGGATAAGAGTATGGGCTCTGGCATAACATACCCTGAGTTCAAATTCAAGTTCTTCCTAACCATATATACATGGGAAAGCACTAATTATCTACAATTTGACAATAAAACGTACTGATCAATAACTAAATACTAGTTATGTATTAGTGAGTCAAACTATTGAGCAACTATGAAGATATAAGATATGGAGCAATACCTCTCGCAACCATAAAAAGTGCAGCAACTGCCACAAAAGCATAACAGTTAATAGCTTCTGTTAACTTCTGTTATGTTTTAATGAGTATTTCTCTAGAAACAAGACAAACATTTTTCTAAACAGCTTTCTTTTTGCTTTTTCAAATGTTCTTCCTTTGAAAAAATGAATGCATTTACTGTCATACCTAAAAATATTACACCAGGCACAGAAATTTAAAAAGCAATATGTAGGGCGGCTGCCATGGCTCAGCAGGCAGAGCTCCGACCTGCTGTGCTGGAGGCCTGGAGTTCGATCCCTGGTGCCTCCTGCCCATATGCAAATTAAAAAAAAAAACCTCTAAAAAAGCAATATGTAATATTGCTGTATTATTATATAAATATTGTTTATTTTAAATGAAAGTGAATACAGTGTTTTTCTCAGGGTTAAATTAAAACTTTTACTAAAATAAATTTCATAAACATGAAATGTCTTCAGCCTATGAATTAATCATCTATGGTTATTATTGATTTTATAGCATCTTATAATCAATCCATGCACGCATTTATAAATATTATTTATGTTTTAAATCCACAGGCAATAAGCAAAATGTCATGTCAATACATATAATCCCTAAGCTAAGTATTATGATTAACATAATCCTTCTTTAAAGAAAGCAATGCATAATAGTGAATAACACATGCAAGTATTTAGCTACTGAGAAATAAAGGTACTGAGTATGACAAGCAAAAGTACCAGATTTTGTATGAAGATGTCAAATTTTGTTCAAAAAGAACAATATTTTTTGGAAAAGTACTTTTCAGCTGAAGGCATTTTTACTATGCCTCATTTAACAAGTCTTATTATGACTCTTTAGAGATGTAACGGTGGCAGGTTATACATTTCTTTTACTTAATATCTATAGTTTATTAAAAATATGCAATTTCTATTAAATCTTTTTGAAAAACAAAGTTTCACAGCTAGGAACAGAAAATCATGGAAATTCACAGCACATTTTACAATTCATTTAAAAATTATTAGAACCCAGCTTTAGCTTTGTAGGGTTGCCAAATTATTGCTAGAACACCTGCATATGAGTCGTAGAAGAAAGCATAGCCGCAGGTGTAATCCTCCTGAACCAGCCTCAGACAGCACAAGTTCTGTTCAGCAAAGCAAAGATCCAGCAGGTGGATGTAGATTCTTTGCTATTTGCAAGAAGTTTGTAGAACCTCACAGGCTTTTTGAACCCACGGTAACTGCTGGTTTCTTCAGACAGCCCAAAGGGGCCCACTGCTAACTTGGTGATAAGATGGTGGGCCTAAGTCACTGAGCCATAAAATCTGAACAAGAACTTCCTTGAGAGTAATGTCACAATGTCCTTTTGAGTCAATGACTGATACAACATGATGTGACAGAAAATGTCACACTGCTGAGAGCTTCTGGTTATTATCTCACCTCTCACCATTTGTGGACTAAGTTCATATTGGAATAACCCAGATGAGAAGGAAATCACTCACTTCTCTCATTTAAAGTACTTTCCTATGCTCTTTTCTTTTCTTGAAATATACTCTAACATCAATAATCCCGCAACTTTTAAAGAGAGTTTTCTTGTGGCACTTCTTTCAGCCGCTTTTCAAAAGCAACCAGATGTTCCCTCCTGCAATTTCTTCTTTAAGAAATAAAACGTGTGATGTTCCAAGTATTTATTTCTATGATACCTACAGGATTCCTCAGAAATCCATTTTTAATGTTATATTGTACTCATTGTATTTTATAGCCCCAATCAAGGATGACACTTTTAAGTACACAACCAATTTGTGCCTTACTAATTCAAAGAATTAGGCAGGCTGTTCTTGGGTCTTTATGGTTTTACCTGTTCTTTTGTTATTAGTACAGTTTCGGGTCCTGGCTGAGCTCTTCACAGATCCTTAGGCACCTCCCAAAGCCAGACTTTTCCCCTGTGCCTCAGATTCATCCGACTCAACATTAAGTTAAACTGCAGCCTGAGACTTCTGTTCTTGGCAAAGATGGAGAACAGCGACTGGATCTATACTTCACCTGAACCACCAAAATAGACAAAATATACAAGGCACTGGACATCACATGACAAAATCAGTGATCTCTGAGAGATGGGGAACAAAGTAATTAAATCTTATGACTGTCACAGATAACTAAATTCCTGCCTGAAGTGTTTATAGGCAGTGGCACAGGAATGAGGAACCCCAGCACAGCTGATTATCTGGAAATACCAGGCTTAGAATTCTTAAGGCAGAGTACAAGACAGAAAAGAGTTACATGGACAGAGAATTGTAGAAATACACAGAAGGACCTTTTAAGTTTTCTTATGGTTACAGATCAAGGCTGGCATGTGCAGAAACTACCTGAAATCTGGGAAAGAATTACCTGAAAGAATATGAGTAAGACCAGAATTTTAGACTACACTGGGAAAAAAATATGTTACTACTAGCTAATGTGGAAAACTCCATAATACAGTACACTTGCCCAAGGATTTTATTTTAGTAGTGGGCCAAAATTAATCTTAGATCAAATGCTACTCTGGTCCCATCTGGTAAAGCTTAAAGGCAAGAACAAAAGAATCAAACTGTTTATAAGTAACATCAGAGAGGAAAGGGTGAAGATTTAAATAAGGACATGGAAGACAATTTTTAAATATCTAAATAAGATTTATAGAGATGAAAATTACATTGTCTGACATGATAAATGTATTAGATGGCATTAACATAAGATTAGAAATTGGACAAAAATAATGAAAATTAAGATACAAAAATAGAAATTACTCAAAATAAAAAACACTGAAAAATAGATGAACAGAGCTTAAGTGAGCTATTAAGAAAGCTCCAAGCTACATGTTACTGGAGTCCTCAAAGTGGGAGAACAAACAACTATTTGAATAAATAATGACTTGGAATTTCTCAAATTTAATGAACTCTATAAACCCAAAGATCCAAGCAGCTCAACAAACCCCAACATGAAGAAGCATGAGTAAAGGCACACCAAGGCACATCAAATTACTTAAAATCAGCAGCAGTGACAAAAGGATATCTTCTCAGAGAAAAGGCAGCTGGCATTGGGGTTCCTCTGTCACATGGAAAGCCACATGGTGATGTCTGTTGTCCTTCTCTTCCAGCTTCTGGTTTCAAAATACTCTCAGGTTCTTGTATATTGTAGGGCATCTTCCTTCTACATCTTCAGTTGTCTGTATCTGAGCTTTTTCCAAAATGTCTCCCTCTTAAAGGGCTCTAATAAGATGGCTAAGACCTACCTTGAATGGGCAGGGTCATATCTCCATAGAAACAACCTAATCACAAGTTCCAAGCCACCAATAGTTCTACTCCCACAAGAGTGGATTAAAACATGACTTTTCTGGGGTACATAACAGTTTCAAACCACCACATTTCACCCTCTGGATCCCCAAAAGAAATGTTCTTTCCATATACAAAACACCTTCATTCCATCACAATATCAAAAAAGCCTTAAAGCATTTCATTAAAAATACAAATACAATACCAAGTCAAAAACAGTACAAAATCTCATCAAATCAGCTACAAACATTGATCCTAAGGCAAAATTCTTCTCTGGTTGTGAACCTGTGAAACTTATAACAAAGTTATCTGCTTCCAGAGGGACAAAGGAGGGACAGTTATAGGTTATACATTTCCATTTCTGTAAGGAAATATTGGAAAGAAAACAGGGGTCACTGGACCCAAACTGTTACAAAAACCTGCAGGGCATACTGCATTAGATTTCAAAATTTGAAGTCATTTATAGAATGATGTTTTATCCTTGGGGCTTGGGAGATTGGCAGTTCCATCCTTTTCAAGGACTTACACAGTGGCATTGCTCTCTCCAAACATTGGGATGAGGTTGCAACATTGGTGAGCATAGGACCCACTTGTTCTTGGACCCATTCTCCTCAAGCATATGGTGGCACCCAGATACTCTGCCATCTCTGGGGCACATACACAACCCTTTCAGAACAGTAGGGTGGTGGCCAGATTCTTCCTAGACCCCAGGAAACGTGTACCACCCCCTCTGAGGCCTGAGGTAGCAACACCTTTCTGTGTGCGCTGCCTCTGTGGGGAACATACCCTTTCCATGTGTATGGGTGTGTACATTCTCCTGGCTCTATGTTCCCTGGATCCAGACCTTAGCTTCTATGGTTCTGCTTTTGAAGTACATTGTCCTTCAATCTGTCCCTTTTCTGTCCCTTTTAGTCCAGATTGGAAGTGGTTCCATTTATACAGATCTCACAAAAACTTTGTTGACTTGGCATGCAGGATATGAGTCCAAATTCCATAGGCAGGACACAAGCTGGAAACAATGGTGAAGGTCACTGATGAATTCCCAGGAGAGGGTGGCTGTCTGAAGTGGAGATGAAAGTTCTCTCTTCTGATGCTGAAATTGCTACCTCTACCTTAAAAGTTCTTCAAACAACCAGATTGAATTGGATTAGATCAAGCTAATTGGATTCTCTTATTGCAGAAGACACTTCCCTTAGTTGATCATAGATGTAATTAGCCACAGATGCAATAATCTGACTGATTATTTTTCCACAAAATGCCCTCACTTTAATGGTTAAGCCAGCGCTTGCCTGAACAGACAAATGGGCACCAGCACTTGTCCAAGTTTACACTTTTTACAGTGAACACGAGTACATCAGTAGTCATGCTCATTGTAAAAAGGTTAAACATACCAATAAAAAAGAAGAGATTACCAGATTTCATAATGGAACAAAACACAATAAAATACTGCCTATAAGAATCACATGTAAAATATAATACGTGAACTAGCTTAAAGTAAAAGAATGGAAAAAGCTATGTAATGCTATGAATAACTAAAAGTATGCTAGGGAAGCTATTCTAGTACCAAAAAAAATTTTGAGAAGAGAATATTGCCAGGAGTGAAGAATCTCATTTCATAATGATAGGGTTCACTTTATCAAGAGAACATAAATGTCTTAAATGTTTATACATTTGATAATAAGAGAAGCAAAAAGTGATAGAATTTCAAGTGGAAATAGACAACTACACAATTATAGTTAGAGATTTCAAAAATGTGCTCCCATTGGCAGGTATAAGTCATAGACAAAACATAAGTAACCTTGTAGAAAACTTGAAAAATATTATCAACTAACTTGACCTAATTGAAATGTGTAGAGCACCCCACCCCAAAAAAGCAGAACACTTACCAAGATATACTATGTTTTGAGCCATAAAAAACTCAATAAATGTAAAAGGCTTTAAGTGAATCAAAATATATACTCATCACAATAAAATTAAATTAGACAATGAGATCTCTGAAACATTTCAAATATTTGGAACCTAAAGAACCCACAGGCCAAATAAGAATTCAAAACAAAAATTAAAAAGTATTTTAAACTAAATGAAAATAGCATAGCATATCAAAATCCATAGGATGACATTAGGGCAGTATGTTTAGGGAAATTTATAGTTCTTAATGCTTATACCTAAAAGGAAGAAAGTTTCAAATCAATGCGCATCCAGCTTGAGAGAGGAAATAGAAGAGCAAAAGAAATCCAACAAAAGCAGAAAAAGGAAATAATATGGTCAGAGTAGAAACTATCTAATAGAAAAGAGAAAATAATGAAATAAAATGGATTTTATGAGAATGTCAAAAATTAATAAATATTTAGCTAGGCAAATGAGGAAATAGACACAAATTACCAATAACAAGAATTAGAAATGTCCCTACAAATTCTTCAGACGTTGAACAACTAGTGGAATATTATCAAGAACTTTATGCCAATAAATTCTACAACTTTAATAAAGTGAATGAATTTCTCAAAAGGAAAATTAAACTATAAAATCTCACTAACAGAGTTACAGATAAAACTTTTAATAGCAAAAACTACAATCTCAGATAGTTTTTCCAGAGATTTCTGCCAAACATTGAAGAAAAAGAAATAATACATAATTCTTCCTAATTCTTAGAGAAATTTGAATAAAGCTGAATCTCTCTCAAATCATTAAGTTCAGTATTACATTAATCAAAACCAGACAAAGATGCTATAAGAAAAGAAAACCACGGACAATACCTGTTTTAGTTTTTTAAAGCTGCTGGAATGCCATATATCAGAAATGAAATGGCTGTTAAGAAGGGAAGTTATTAAGTTGCAAGTTTACAGCTCTAAGGCAATTAAAATGCCAAAACTAAGGCATCCAGAGAATGATACCTTGATTTAAGAAAGCCAACGGGACCAGAACAACTCTGTCAGCTGAAAAGACACATGGCGACATCTGCTAGCTTTTCTTTCCAGCTTCTTTCTTCATGAAGCTCCCCCAGGGGCATTCTCCTCCATTTCCAAAGGTCTGGCTGTGTGGGTTCTGTTGGCACTATAGGCTCTGAAGTTTTTTCCAAAATGGTTCCCTCTTAAAGGACTCTAGTAAACAATGCTACCCTAAGTGGGTAGAGACACGTTTCCATGGAAACTGCCTAACCAAAAGGTACCACCCACAATTGGGTGGGTCACATCTCAATGGAAACAAAGATATCCCACCCAGAAATATTGAGTGACAATTAAAGAACATCACTTTTCTGGAGTACAAAACATATTCAAACCAGCACAATACCCCTCAAACATATAGATACAAAAATTTTTAAGAACATTTTCACAATTCAAATCCAATTATATATAAAGATGATAATGATTCATAACTTAGAATTACCCAGGAATTTAAAGTTGCAATGCACACAAAGTGTGTCAATAAAATTCACTAGATTAGCAGACTAAAAAATAAAAACCATTTATGATTGGCCTTTCATTTTCCTCACCTCTTTCTTGCGAGAGTGCCTGCATGTGCTCTTACATGTGTTCTCAATAAATTTTCTGTCTGCTTACTCTTTGGCCTGTGCCCTTGAACTCTTTCCTATAGCATGGCCAAGAACCTGGAAGCTGAAATCCAGCAACATGTTTTGGCAAGCCAGCCAAAGTGAGTTCTCTTCTCTGACCATCCTGGTTGGTAAATCATGGCATAGACTGGGAGGCTTGGCCATGTGCTGTCACTTTCCTTCTTGCTTAGCTCATTGTTTTCTTCTGTGTCCTCATGCAATTTTATGCTGTCCTGAAAGGGTGCAAACATTTTCACTGCTCTCACTAGGAATCTAGGGGATCAAACGCAGCTCCCCTAGGACATAAATTTGGTTCACCCTGAGTCACCAGCTCCCTCTTTGGTGGTGACAGGGGCCCAATCTTCCATGCCAGGGAGATCCAAGGAGGCTCACGGCATTAGGTGATACCACACTTTGGGACCTGATTTGGGGCTTCTCCCAGTGAATCCAGTGGGAGCTGAATCGGGTCTCTTTCGCTCTCTCTGTCTCTCCTCAGCTCTCCAAAACTCCCCCCACTCTCTTTTTCCCTCCTCTCTGAGGACCTAGACTCTTCCTCCTACTGAATCTGTTCCTCTTTTTACCTCCCCCACAGAAATCTTCTGTCTTGTCTCTATAGACTCTCCTTTCTCCTCTCTCTGGCTTTCTATGCCTTCTGAGATATCCCATCCTTTATAACACAAAATTCTGGGCTAAGGATTCCTGTACCCAATAAGAATGCTGTTTGGTACCACAAGGTGTTGTCTTTGACATTCTAAAAAGTTGCCTCTGGTTTAGGCCTGAGAAAATTGGGTAGTTTCCAATGGAAGTGCAACACCCCCCCCCACACACACTCACACACACACACTAAAAGCCAGAAGTGAAGTTTGCAGGGTGAACAAAATCCCTGGCTATCCTGATTGTAGTGAGCTGAGCCTGTAACAGCTGGTAAGCCCCTGGGCATGCAGGGCCTCTTGCTTCTGCTCACTCATGGCATCACTCTGATGGCTGGCTTCTCATTTTTTCTCTCCAGGTCTTTCCATCTCTTTGTCTGCTACTGCATCTGGAATCCCCGTGTGTTCTGCTATTAGCTCTATTAAAGGTTTCACTCAGTGCAGAAAGAAACCATTTGCTAGGGGTTATAGGCTGCTGGGTGTGTGTTTACTTTCCTAAAAATGATCTGTGTTTTATGGGATAGAAGAAGCCTTACTCCTGTCCCTACCCTAAAATATGTCCACACCTAGACCCCTCTGATTGCCTGAAAAGCATCCTAAGTCACATTCTTAAAAGCAGCCCTGCTTTCTTGCTGTATGTTCTTTCCCTCTAGCTAGATTATGGCAGCAGCCTGAGTTGGTGTCTAGGAGATCCCCTCCTTAGTTTCTTTGTTTGTGGCAAATCCTTTCTACTTTCTTACAAAGCAGTAGGTTGAAAGCAGTAAAACGGAAGAAGATGAACGTGTTGGCTCAGCAGCTTCAGGATGCTACTGGGCAACCCATCTCCAGAGTCTTCAAGGACCCTGGGGACATCCAGTGACAGGGAGCCTGATCCCATGGCACCAAGGGATCAGCACCCAGAAGGGTAGGCCAGTGACCTGGGACACCAGGCACAGTAGGGAATCTGCCTTTACCTTCTCTGTCTTCCTTAAAAATGGGTGTTGCTCCCAATATTCTGGCTAATAATCCATTGGGCTGCCTGCTATGAATTAGGCAAAGGGGCTTAAGGGTGTGTTAGATTTGACATCAAAATCATGACTTAAAAAAAGGCAAACTGGAAATTATCATAATCTTTTCTTCACTTAGCATTCTTTTCTCATCTTTGCATCTGATTATACACCTCAAGTCTCTTACTGCTAAGATTTCATTTCTCCTGGAAGCAGCTCCAGGGAAGGTTTCATTTAAGAAGGCTTCTGGCTGGTTTTCTCTTTCACAGTCCATGGGAATCATTCCTGCATGCTTTGCCTTGATAAACTATGGCAATACTGAGTACAATTCATCCACATATCTCCTTGCTTTGTTATTCAAATGTCTTGCTTTTATAAACATAAGTTTAACATTAACTACCTGGTCCCCTGGACTCAGGGAACATAGGATGAGCTCTATAGTCATCTCAGTGTCATTTTCAGGAGACAAACTGAGAAATAACTCCTTTCCTTCTTCTTGGAATGGGAGATAAAAATGCTACCATTCAAATTTGGTTTCTAAAGAAATTTTCTCTCCCATTTCCAAAGTTTGTTTTCTTCATATTCAATCCCTCTATGTACTTGAGTGGCAAATTTTTATTTTCACATTTTTTTTTCTTTTTTGTATAACTTATTATCATAATCTATATAAGTGTTGTTGAATATCATGGTGGTTTTTTTTTCTTTCTATTGTTTTGTACTCAGCCTTTGGTGGCCTCACAGAAAACAGGACAAAATGCTACTTCATTCAGCATTAGATCATTGTTCCTCTGCCCATTGATCAAGTTAACCTGATGAGATAAAAAATGAAGCAGAGAAAAGGGACAAATCAAAGTTACATCTAAGACTTCAGCTTAGATAACCAGACTGATGATGAGGTCATTTGCTTGTATGGAAAAACTGAGCAGTAGCTCAGGTAAGGGAAAGGAACCTGGAAAAGTTATACCTTGGAGACTTGGAATTTGTTATTTTCTTAGACATCTGTAAATGAATATTTAAAGAGATAATTTGATTCAAGTAAAATGAGGGAAAAGAGGTGGCCATTGGCTGTGTCTACAAAGAGATTGTTGAAGAACATGATGCAACAGTTTAAATGAAAGGTTTAAGATGCAACAGTTTAAGGATATAAGACACTTGTTTTAAGAACAATAGCTTGATAGAAAAAGAGATCATAGAGGTTTTTTTATTTTTTTTCCTGACTCATGGGCGTTGCTATAGTATAGTTGCATCCAGATCAGAATAACGTAGGAGAGGGAGAATCTGATATACAAGGGGAGAGGTTGAATAGCTGCAAAAGCTGAGTCTTAAAAAGTCAATAGAGTAAGATTCAGACTAAGTTACAAATTTGGCCTTTGATTGATTCAGATACTTTTAGTCCATTGCAACAATGGAAAAGAAAAAAAAAGATATGGGTTCAGATGCAGGCGTTTGTATATGGTGATAAAAGGAAAAGGAGGAAGGTTCTTTCCTACTTATTGCATTTTATCAAATGAGTATGAGTTAAGACCATCAATTTAAAATGATGGTTGACATGATAAAGATGTAAAGCAAGATGGGAAGGTAAAAAAAAAAATTAGATCAGGGAATGGAAAAGCTAATTAGTTGAATATACAGGCAGTTTAAAATGTCCAACGATATTTACAGTCTTTATCTTAAAATAAAAACAGTCTGAGAGTTTTTTATTTTTTCCAATATTTCTTGAACTCATGCAAAAGAATGATAGTTATCTTGTTTAATCAGTGTTAGAATTTTGCCAGACATATGAAGAGAGAAAAGTGAGCTAAAAGCCTTTCCAAAGTAAGTATATGGATGTACATGGAGTTTATAGTTGATAATAGGGAAGCGAGGACATGAGAGAAGTCAACAAGCACTGGAAAAATGGAGTCAATGAATAAGAAATCTTACTTTGGTTGAAGAATTTTTGGAAAGTGGGGCCTAGAAAAGGGAGGAGGAAAGATATAAGATGTTGGCTAATTGCATACAAGATTTAATAGAATAAGTTGAAGATGTACTCACACAGGGAGGCTACTGAAAAAAGGGGAAGGTGGGTAGGCCAAAATCTTGAGAATTTAGTTCTTGGTTGAACTATCCACATTTTTTACTTAAGTTCCAGAGAAAGATAGAAAAATATAAAGAGAAATAGTAAGCCTCTATAGATAAAACAATTTAGCTCTTTGTTGCTAAATCCAAATGATACTCGAAGATGACAGAGAGGAAATTAGAAGTAACTGGTTGGGAGCAATATGCAGCAATGGTATCAAGGGATGTTCATATTCATAGCCCTTACATCTTGACTGTGTATCTAGGCCCTTGATTTTTCTGTGTGAACTCCATAAATTTCCTCTTTTGGGGGGCTGGGAGGTGGGGGAGGTATGTGGTCCAGACATCGAACCTGAGTCTCCCACATAGAAGGCCACCATTCTACCCCTAAACCACCAATGCACCCCAATGTCCTCATTTTTAATATCCAGTTGCTATTTTATCTTCTACTCTTAGCTGGGTCTTAGTATAATGCCTAGTTCCTGAGAAAGGTGTGTGTGGCCTTCCTCCATAAGCTTTTATCATAATCAATGGAACCCTAGCCTCATGGATACTTTTTAATAGATAGGCTTGGCATGAGGCAATCTTCCCAGACCTTTATCTATTGCCTGTTATTCACTTATGCAACATACACTTATTTAGTGTCTACTATGTGCCACTATATACTCTCAGCTTATTTCGGAAATTAGGAAAAGATTCTTGCTGTTTAACATTTAAAATATGCTTATCCTTTATATCAATAGACCTTTTTAAAAAATGAGTTGAATGTTGGTGTATGAAACTTCTTTGAATCTCTTCTCACAGCAGAATGTTATCCATATATAGGAAATTTAGAGAGTCCAGGCAAGAAAATAACCAGCATAATACTTGTATTTTTTAGTATTATACAGACTTAAGATCTCAGAAACTATGAACAGCTCTGAACCTGGTGTGATTTATCCCTTCTGTCATTTCTAACATTGAAAGTAGGGTCTATATGGTTATTACTTCCTTTATGTTTACAATGTCTACATTTGTAACAGTATTTATCATGTTTGTGCAACCAGTGATTTTGTTGGATTTTTACCAAGTTTATGGTGTTAGTTAATGTCTTTCTATAAATCTCATTTTGTGCTGTTAGGAAAATTCCCACTTTAAAAGATCACAAACCTCTGGTTGAAAGTTTATGTAAAATCCACTTTGAACAGAAGAGCATGCTTTTAACACATCTGGACAAAAAAATCCTTAATGTTTGGACTTTTAAATACCATTTACAGGGAAATCCTTTAAAAAGAATAGAATAGAGGCTATTGGATAATTTTAGTAGTAAATTGCCTTTGTCTTATGCAGGATGTTTGGAATATGCCCTTTATTTGAATAAGTATATCTTAAAAGGTAGAAATGATTTATTATTTTAGCTAAAACAATTCTTTACATTAAGATTTCTTAAAATCCTCTAATTTTCCTCATATTTAGTACATGTGTTATTTACCAAATATTTTATATAAAGTGATTTTTCCTTCTGTTCCAAATCTCTCATGTAAAAGCAGAAACATGGGCTTCTACTAAAAATTTTAGAAAACATTTAATAGTTTATATGCCTTTGAACTATGCAACTTAATATTTGAATACTTGTACTTTATTATGTAACTGATGAAACAATGATGTATATTAATGCTAGTTCAGCCATTTATTTATAATGTCTAGGAATATGTACTTGTAATTCTTTAGAAGAAATAATTTGGTAGTGTTGGTCGGTTTGTAATAACTTAGTGCAAGAGCTTAAATATATAAATAGATTATGAAATGCAAAAAGAATAAAAATGGAAGGAAGCTAGAATACTAATCTTTAAAATATTATGTAATATTGGAAATGAATGAGGTTAATTCTAGTGATATTCAAGACAAGTGTCCATGATAGATTACTAAAAGAAAAGAAAATCAAGTTTTGAAATAACTCTGCTTGAGAATTGATAAATATACTGTGATTTTGTCATGCAAAGAAAACTATCATTCCATAAGACTCAAGCAATTATTTCCACGCCAAAAAACATAGATGACTCTCACAAATGTAATACTGAGCAAACAACACAAAAGATATTATGAGTCCATGGGTGTCAAACAATAACAAATAAAACTTTTGAAGTATAGTACAAGTTTTGGCCATTTAAAACATTCTCTGTTTTTTTTTTTTTGCTTTTGCAATTCTAATTATATACATATATATGGATATGTATACATATCACCCTTTACCCATTCACACATGAATATATATATACATGTATTCATATATATGTTATATATATATTCATGTATTCATATATAACATGTTACATTGATTAAAGAGGTGATTTTGCTTGATACTTGATGGATATTTATGTTTAATATAGCAATGTTTAATGATGAAAATATGAATCTTTAAAATGTTTTACTGAAAACTAGAGAAATGTAATGTCTTCAACTATATTAAAAGTAAAGATAACTGCATTGACCTTGATTTTCCAATTCCTTCAACCCCAGAAATACATTCAAAATAATAAAACACTATTATAGCCTCATTTATGCAAATTTTAATGTTCAATATTTTACAACCAGAGAAGAAAGTTATTAAGGATTTATACTCTTACCATAAAAGCTATAAGAATTATGTACTGAGTGATAAGAAAAAAATTCACAAGGAATTAAAAATGTGGAAACAAACTGATTTGTTGAAATATATCTATTTAGAACTACTGGTATTGTTTGATCTGTAGTATATATTTCCTAAACATGGTAACAGTATGCGCGTGTGTGTATATGTATTTTGAAGAGAATATCGCATAATATACAGCATAATAATGCCGTGGTTTTTGTAAAAGAAATTACAAGCTTTTTATTAAAACAAAGATTATGCAAAATTTAAGGCATAATTTTAAAATATAACGATTACAACAATTCTATAATGTAACTTAACACTAAAATGGAAACAATACTATTGCTTTTAATATACATATTTTTATGGTATGTAACCTACATAAAGAAAATCTTACATGTATGTGTCCATGAAGGTAAGCAACTTTGTAACCAGCACTAAGATCAGGAAAGAGATTCACCTTAGAAGCCTCTTTCACATATCCTCAAATTACTCTCTTGGTTTTCAATAAGATAGCTTTGCTTATTTTTGAGTTGATATATATAGTACAACCTTCATGAAACCCTTTCTGAATGGCTTTATTCATTTAATATTTTATTTGTGACAATCTCCCAAAGTTTTGTGGGTAGGAGAAATTATTTCACTCTTCATGCTTCATTTCTATGAATTTTCTACAATTTTGTAGATGACAATTTATTAGTTAATTTTAAAACTGGCAAATATGTCAATGTTTCTGGGAATTTTGCTTGTTTTCATTTTTATCTCATTGTTATACATTGCAGATGCATATTTCTTTTAATAGATACATATCTATTTCTGCTGTACATATAACTACAAGTATAATTGCTAGGTTATGATCTATGTGTATATTTAGCAAGATTATATACTGCTAAGATAGTTTTCTAAAGAGGTTGTGCCATTTTGCATATGACCAGTGTATGGATGCCGTATGCTCCGTATTCTCAATAGAATTGTCATTGCCCTTTTCATTTTACCGATTCTGATGTCTGTGTAGAGGTATAATATTTTCATTTTAATTAGAATTTATCTAATGACCAGTAAAATTTTAGCATCTTGTCATGCACTTCTTGGTCACTTGGATATTCACTTTCATTTGAAGTACAGTGCAAGTTTTGGCCATTTAAAAAATTCTCTGGTGAGTTGGTGTGAGCATGTGTTTTTGTCTTTATTTTGTTTTTCCTTCCAAAAATACTTGGAAAAGATTATTTTTTTAAGCAATCTCAGCCTGCTTTCTTTTGAAGGGGAAGGTCTTAAGCTACATTAATTTAAGAGACATATGACTAAGATATTTTATTTTGTCTTATGTCAGTGTTCCCTATTGTACTCATGTACTTAATGTAAATATACATATGCCCATTCTACTGTTAATAGGCATTTGGGTTGTTTACAATTTGGATAAATTACAAAAGCTCAGAATTTTCTCATTATATATTTGTTTTGACTTCTAGATTAATTTAATTTCGGTCAAAGATAAATTTGGATGAGTTCAGTCTTTTTGACTGTTCAAAGATTTTTTTTTTTTGAGCTGGTTTTTCAGTGTACCCTTGAAAAATATCAATCCATGTACTTTGGTGCAGTATTCTACATATGATAATCAGATGATTTTAAAGTGTGTTTTACAAATGTTCCATATCCTTATTGTTTTTTACTGACAGTCTTATAAGATATTGCAGGAAATGGTTAAATCTCCAACAATTTAAATCAATTGGCCTATTATTCCCCTAAGTTCTATCAATTTTTGCTACATGTAGTTTATTGCTATGTTACTGTTCACACATACATTTAAAATTGTTTTATCTTCTTAGTGGAGTGATTACTGTTTTTAAATGTAATGTCTCTCTTTATTACAATGATCTTGCTTTTGCCTATTTTGTTTCATGTTGTCTTAGTAGAGCTACAGTTTGGTTTCCTGGCTGCTAAAACAAATATCATATAATGGCTTGACTTAATGAAAGGATTTTATTGGCTCACAGTTTCAGAGGCTTGAACACGTGTTTCCTCCTAGGGGTTGGTGTTTCCTGGCAGACCAGCAATCTTTGGGGTTCCTTGGCTTTTCCATCACATGGTAATGCCGGTAAAAGCATCTTTTTCTTTCTCTTCCTGAGCAGCTTCTGGCTTCTCTCTGTGGCTTCTCTTTTGATGTCTTAATTTTATTCTGTTTACAAAGGATTAAAGCCCAAACTGATTTAGTTGGCCACAACTTAACCAACAATAACATCTAAAATAGATCCTGTTTATAATGTGTTCCCACCTACAAGAATGGATTAAAATTCAGAACACGTTTTCCTGAGGTGCATTACTGTTCCAAATGAGTTAAGTTGTACTGAGTCTGGGTATAGGTCAGGTGTAAAACAATGAGAAACTCAGGTCATAGTTCATGAGAACAGATAGCTGTTTCTCATGGGTCATGGAAAGAGAGGAGTGCCTTGATGGGTCAACAGAAAATATGATGAGCCCAGGTGTCACAACAAAGAGTTGGGAGCATATAAGCACAGCAAATGAGACCCGTGGGTTTCTGCCTTTATTGTGGTCCAGGGATGGAGGTTAGTAGACTTCCCATAGATGTTAAAGATTTATGTATTTAAAGCAAATATACACACTGAGGGGAAGGAACTGGGGTTCTGAGGGTGTAGCGTATCATCAGTGGGTTTTGGGTGAGGTGTGTGGGCCATGTGTAGTAGTCACAAATGTGGGTCTGGACTCTGGAAGAGTTTATATCCCAGTGCTGGAAAGCTGCTTATTATTAGACCAAAAGTCAGAACTGAAGTATGTGACTTAGCCAAAGTGGGATGGATGCCTAGGCAGTACACAACTTTTTAAATTTATTTTAACCATAACAGCAAACTATCTAGTCTGCCTTCTAGACTGCAGAAAGACACATTCTTCTCACATACAAATATATTATTCCATCACAACATGGCAAAGCCTTAAGTGATTTCAGTAACTATGCTAAGTAGAAAGTTTCATCAAAATCAATTATGAGTGTGGACTACCCTAGGACAAAAGTCATGTTTCTGATGGACCTGTGAAACTTAGAAAAAAGATTATCTGCCTCTAATATAGAATGGAGGAAGAAGCATAGAATTAAAATTCCCATTCCAGAAGGGTGAAATTGAAAATAAAACTGGAGTCGAGGGTCCCAAACAAGACCAAACCTAGCAGGGCAAACTCCAAGAGATTTCAATCTGAGTCATCTATGGATGGATGTTTTGTTCTATGGGCCTAGTGGAGCACAGACCACCCTTTCAAGTGTCTGCACAGAGACCATGCTTCTCTTAAATACTGGGATGAAGTCCCCATCCTCTCTGAGCATTACTATGGAAGCCATGCTCTCTGTGAAAGCCAGGACTCATACCCTGATATCTCTGGATGCATACTCCTTGAAATATATGACACAGGCCCACCCCCTTCAAGTGTTTAGGAATATTGCCTGTCATCTCCAAGCACAAAGTTGTGCCACCTTTTTTGGTTGGAGGAGATCTTTTGGTTCAGATACTTTCTTTCATAGCACCACCATTTGAAGACATTCCTCCCTCAATGCATACCTTCTCTGTCCCTGTCAGTCCAGGCTGGCAGTGGATCTGTTTATACAGATTTTGCAAAAACCATCTTGGCTTTGCATGCAGTTCCAGAGGGTCCAAATCTTCAGGCAGTGGAACTTTCCAGTGATCCTTCCTGGATAACTACATGTCCAAACTTGACTGGATACATGTCTAGTCTCACACTTTATTCTTTGGGAAAAAGCTCTTATGCTACACAGGTAACGTATTCCCATGTACTAGTGATCAAGGCATAGGCATCTTTGGGGTCATTATTCTGCTAATCCTGTGAACATAACCACACACACATACATATGAAGTATTTCAAGTGACTTTATATTGATCCTACTTCCCCAAGTTCTCCCAATCACAGGAATCCTTTATATTAAGATAATATAAATAATCATTGTGTTAATGTTAATAGCATCCAAAATTATCAGCATAACAATTAAAATATAAAATTCTTTAAGGTAGTTTACTCACAGGAAATACCTGTATCGAGTTTGTTTTTGAAGTGTATGAGTCCATTATATATTTTCTCTTTTTGAAAAAATATAAAAACACTAGTATTTTCTAGCTCAATTGAGTGAAAAGGCCTAGAAACAGTGATTAAAGCTATCAAAATGAGCACTCTTATCATCAGATTATAATCTCTAACTAAAAAGAAACAGCCCTCTGGAGGGGTGATAGAGCCCATGTTTGGAGTAGGAGTTTCATGAAATGAGCATGGAATAGCTTGTCATTCCAGAAAGCAAGGAAGACAAAGTTTACTAGAGTCATGTCAAAATGATCTAAATCAGAACCTGAGAGGCCACTTATTAACCAAGCATGGGACACTTGAGCATCAATAAAAATAAAAATTTCAATGATGTCAAAATTCATTAACTGTCCCTCTTTGCAAAATGCTAGAGGAGCTGTGAAACAGCTAATATTTTCATTCTAATGGAGTGAAACTAAATAGACTTAGAATTCAGGATTCTCGAGACAGCAAAGACTTGAGGATTTAACATCTTACTATTCTGGAATACAGTAAAAACAAAAAAAAAGGAATAGTATCTCATGGTAACCAAAGACTTGATAGACTTTCTCTATAGAAATATTCTAGCTAAAAATGAGTAAAAATGATTTAGAATGTCACAATTTTGGCTAATATGTAATAACATTATGAGTCTTGGCAATGATATCATCAATATCACAAAAGGTGGTAAAGTAGATATCATGTGCCATTTTATGGAAATATGTCTCCCAAAGATGTATTCTTGCCAAATATGGAATATAAATAGTATTAAGCTCCTAGCTCATATGGTAATGGCCAATAAACAAGTGAAAATTTGCTAAATCTTATTGTTAATAATAAATTCAAAATAAACAACAATGAGATACTCCTAGACTTTACATTTGATTAGAAGTAAAGAGCTGATAATTGTTTCAATAAGAATGTAAATTACTTGGGGTTTTCAATACATTGCTGGTGGAAATAAAATTTAGTACA
Organism: Myrmecophaga tridactyla; assembly: GCA_004026745.1. Classification (NCBI taxonomy): domain Eukaryota; kingdom Metazoa; phylum Chordata; class Mammalia; order Pilosa; family Myrmecophagidae; genus Myrmecophaga; species Myrmecophaga tridactyla. The sequence goes on along the minus strand of PVIY010009848.1, from coordinate 7,140 downwards.
ACTACTTTGGAAAAATGTTGGGAGATAACTACCAAAGTAGAAAATGAAAATATAACTCACAAATTTCACTCTTAGGAATATAGAAAATATTTTCTAATCACTGGAACTGCCATGAAAACTCTAAGAACTCTACAGGAATATGGATGGTTTGGTAAAATATTTTTTAAATAAACATTTTATTATGATGCAAAGTAAATTTAGAAAGGTGTACAATCATAAGTAAGGAGGTTAATCAGTTTTTACAGTGTGGAAATATGTGCACCAAAACACATATGCAAGTATGCTCTTACTGGGAATGTTTGTAACAGCAAAATCCTGGAAGCAATTCTACGGCCTATTAATATTAGAGTGGATAAATAAATTGGGAAATATTCATTCAGCAGAATGCGACACAGAAAAGAGACTGAACAAATTACTACTACACATAACATGAGCATATGTGAAAAGCTTAGTTTTGAGTGGAATAAGCCTGACACAAAATAGTTCATTTTATTAGTTCATAAATGTAAATTTACTATACATTTATATATTTTTAAATGTAATACAAATTCGAAATTAAAAGGGGGATAAAAACTCATCATCGACATTAGATGTCAGAAGAGTAGTTACCTGTGGGAATAAGAGGAGGCCACACAAGAGGAATGGGGGAACTACCAGGGATGGGGTGCGTTATGGGTCTTGATCAGAATGACGGTTTCAATTTGTAAAAACCAAGTAAGCTGCCCATTTATGCCTTATATACTTCCATGAATTTACTTGATATTTAGTAAAAAAATTATTTTAAAAATATTTTACCAAGCCTTTCCTAACCCTGTGGAGTTCTTCGAGTTTTCATGGCAGTTCCTGTGATTGGAAGAGTTTGGGAATGTAGGGTCAAAACACAAATAAGAGATTAAGAAACATCCACTAAATGCCACCTTTGCTTTTTATTTGAATTCTGATTCAAACAAACCAACTGTTTAACTACAAACCTTTTATATGTCATCAGGGAAATTTAAACACTGACTGGATATATAATGATAAATAAGAACATTTCAGTTATATATATATATATATAGGTTATAAGTGTACTATCATATCTATTAATAAACAAGTTGTATGTTAGTTTTGAATATTGACCTATCTATGGATAAAATTATATGGTGCATGGGATTTGCTTCAAAATCATACAGTTTGTGGGGAAGATAGAGGTGAGAGGAAGGCTGTGTGATTATAGATGAAACAAGATTGCCCAAGAGTTGATTATTGTTGAGGCTGTAGTTTCCTTATAATAATAATTTTGCTTTTTCAATTAAAACTGTATAAAATTAAAATTATCTAATAAAATTTCTTTAAAAACAAGCAAATATTAAAATACAAGGAGGGAACTATTAAATGAATTCCATAACAATAGCCTTACAAGGTGTAAGTGCAGTATTCATGAATTCAGATGTTCAAAAAATTTGAGTTTCAGATATTAAGATTGTATAGCAATAAGACAAACTAGTAACTTGAAGAAAATGAGCTTTAATTTATGCCAACTCTTCTCACATGCATATCTTCCTACATATTCTTATACATTAACTGAGAAATATCAGCATTTTAAGCATAAAGCTTTTAAGAGATTTCTAATTTAATGTTACTGAAAGCTCAAAAGTTCCACTGGTCATGCATTGAAATAAAATAGAAAGATATCAGTAACCTTTAAATGACAGCTTCATGAAGGATATAAAGACTACTGTGGGTTATTTTCCTACATAAAAAAAGATTCCTCCTTTAATTCAAATTCATAAAGAATTAGCAGCAAAATTTCAATAAAATATTTTTAAAGACAAATTACTTAGAGTAATATATTTTATCAGTGGTTTATAACTTTTTATTACATTTTCTACCAAAGTTCTAAGGATTTATTCAACTTGTAAAACATTGTAAGATTCTTTATTTTAAGATTAACACATTTACAATCATTCTATTACATTGCTTTGTAAGTGGAACAAGACTATAAAGCTTGTGCCAGAAGACAAGTGAACATGAGAAGGCAGTAATATGATGTTTAACAACCACATTTTCTAGTCATCGACTTCCTATTTGATAGAGTCTGTGGCAGAGTTTTACATTTCTGAAAAACTCCACTACAAGTAAAAAGTTGAAGGACAAAAAAGCCACTGTTGCAAATAAATGTAGTACATTTTCCATTTTGAGGGATTCTCTGAAAGTTGTGAGACGATTACAGCATCATTTCAAGATTAAACTGACTATATATACATACACACACATCAAATTTCAATATATATATATAAGAAATAAAATTATTTATCTGAGAAATTTTTAAGTCAATTAAATCTAGATACGATATACTTTATTTTGTTATTTTTTCTTAAAGCATTTTTGTTTCCTACATCACCTGACACTGAATAGAGTAAACATGCATTTTCATTACTTGGATAAATCTTTTTAGGGAGATAAAACTGTGTGTTTTATTATAAATACTTGAGCAGATATTAATGCTGTATTTCTATTACAATGAGACTCAAAAATATATATTAAAACCATAGAAGTTAGAAATCTTATTTAACAGACCAAAGCAGACAAGCCAAGTCATTTGCATCTCAGACACCCTAAGATCGTACTGGATACTCCAGCTGGAAATAAAGGGGTCAAGAACATGCAGAAAAATACCAAAAGTATTCAGTCCCAGACATGAAATTAACAGATATTACTTCTGTTCAAATTCTATTCATATAACTATAGTAATGTCTGCCTACATGGGTGGCTGAGAAATGTAGTCCAATTGGGTTGCCTGTTACATTTCTATTATTATTATGGTAGAGGGAGGAACAGATATTGCTGGACAGCTTGCAGTCTCCTCAATGGTTAATAACTAGAAGTGGAGGTCAGGTATATTGGATTAAGAAATGGAAACATAGAAGTGAGTAGAGAGTCAAAGAAACATGAACAGATGGGAATAATTTTTTACATAGATGTTTTAGTTCCTGCCACTAACTAAATGAAAGACCTTGATAAAGTCATTTTATGGATCCTACTTCTTGCATCTGTAAAATAATCATTTTATAGCTTGTCCCAAATTTCTCAAGCTTTATCAAAGCAAAATCAAAAACCTGCATGTGTATGACTGTATACGTATTTATGCATATGTACATAATAAATCTGAGAACCTGGAGGTTCTAACAATATTTGTTAGATGGGCGGATAAATCTAAGGATGCATATTTTTTATAATTTTCCAAAACTTCTCTAAATTTCTCCCTTAGGATCAGGAATAATACAAGAATGCCTTCATAAACAGGTGTTATTCGGCACCATACTGGAAGTTCTATACAAAGCAATTAGGAAAGAAAAAAAAAAATGACCCCAAATTGGAAAAGAAGAAGTAACATTTTCTCTAGTCTCACATGGCATATTCTATTTATAGAAAATCCTAAAGAAATCTGCAGCAAAGATCTTAGAGCTAATAAATGAATTCAGCAAAGTGGCAAGGAATAAGATCAAGATTCCCAAATCAGTAGTGTTTCTAAACAATGAAATGAACAGTCAGAAAAAGGAATCAAGTAAAACAACCACCATTTATAAGAGCAACTAAAATAATTAAATATCTAGGAATAAATCTAACCAAGGATAAGTAGGATTTGTGTAAAGAAAACTATAAAGCATTGCTAAAAGAAATCAAAGAAGACCTAAATAAGTGGAAGTACATTCTGTGTTCATGAATTGGAAGACTAAATATTGTTAAGATGACAATTCTACCCAAAATGATTTACAGATTCAATGCAATCTCAATCAAACTTCCAAAACTTTTTTGCAGACATAGAAAAGCCAATCATCAATTTTATATGGAAGAGTAAGGGGCTCCAATAACCAAAGCTCTTTTGAGAAAGAATGGAGTTGGAAGACTCATATCTCAATCTTAAGCTTACTAGAAAGCCACAATAACCAAAACAGCATAGTACTGGCATAAAGACAGACATAGAGACCAATAGAATTGAATTGCAACCCTCATATTTATTGCCAAATGATTTTTGACAAGGGAGCAAAGACCACTAAATTGGGAAAAAACAGTCTCTTCAATAAATGGTGCTGTGAAAATTGGATCTCTGTTCAAAAAAAGAATGAATGAAGGAGATCCCTATATCACACCATATACAAAAATCAACTCAAAATGGGTTAAAGACCTAAATAGAAAAGACAAAACTATCAAACTCCTAGAAGAAAATGTAGACATGCATCTCCAGGATCATATGTCAGGCAATGCCTTCTTTGACTTTACACCCAAAGCACAGGCAACAAAAGAAAAAATAAATGGAATTTGATCAAATTTAAAAACATTTGCACCTCAAATGACTTTATCGTGAAAGTAAAGTGATAACCAACACAATGGGAGAATATATTTGGAAACAACATATCCAATAAGAGATTAATATCCAGAATATACAAAGAAATACTTCAACTCAGCACCAAAAAGACAAACAACCTCATAAAAATTGGGCAAAAAACTTGAATAGACATCTCTCCAAAGAAGATATGAAAATGACCTAAAACACACAAAAAAGATGCTCAGCATCCTTAGCCATTAAGGAAATGCAAATTAAGCAACAATGGAATAACATTTCACACCCTTAAAATGACTACTATTAAAAGGAATAGAAAATTACAAGTGTGGGAGAGGATGTGGAGAAATGGGAGCACTCATACTTTGCTGGTGGGAATGTTGAATGGTGCAGCCACTGTGGAAAATGGTTTGATGGTTCCTCAGAAAGCTGAATGTGTAGTTACCATGTGACCTGGTAATTACGTTTTTTTGTATATAACCAATTGATTGAAAACAAGGACTCAGACAGATATTTGCACACTGATGTTCATTGTGTGAACATTATTCACAACTGCCAAAGAATGGAAGCAACCCAAATTTCCATCACCTGATGAATGTATTAAAAAGAATTGGTATATACACACAATGGAATACTATTCAGCTGTGGAAAGGAATGAGGTTCTAATTCATTGGACACATTGCATGAAACTTGAAGACATATTGAGTACAGTAAACCACCATAAAAGGTACAAATATGGTATGATCTCATGATATGATATCATTAAAATAAAAAAATTTATAGAGTCAGAATCAAGACTCACCAGGGATTGGAATGGGGATAGGGAATTAGCAAATAAGGAGTTGACCTATTTGGACTGTTGGATATGTTTGGTAATGGATGGTGGTGATGCTATTACAATATTATGAACATAAATATCAAAACTGAAATATATATATGAATGTGGTTAAAAAGGAAATTGTTAGGTTGAATATATGGTACTAAAATAAAAAATTTTTTAAAATATCAATGAAGCTGCACAGAAAAAATAGTGATCTCTAAGTTAAATCATGACTTCTATTTAATAAAGTACAGTTATAAAAATGTTTTCATCAATTGTAAACAAATATACCGCATCAATGCATGGTGTTAATAATGGGATGTTATATGGGAATCCTGTATTTTATGCATGATTGTTCTATAACTCCACAACTTCTTCTAATAAAAAAGAGGCAGTATAATGGACTAAAGCAAATATTATACCAATGTTTGAAAATGTAGAAAGGTGGCTTCTGGAAATGACTACTAATCATACGGGATAAATTGTCATATTTGCTTATCATAAAATTATAAACTCTTTATCAAAAAGCACAAATTAAAAGTAAAAAGAAAAGATACAAAGTGGGGAATAGAATTAAAACACCTATAACCAACAAAGGTTTAATATCCTGGATTGATCTTTCAACTATCTATCTATCTATCTACCTACCTACCTACCTATCTATCTACCTATCTGCATACCTATCGATCTAACAAGAGAAAAAAAACCCACTTTTTTTCATACAAAAAATGAAAGATAATCAAAATTTAGAAATAGGCAAAAAACATAAGCCAGCCCCTTAAAAGAGTAATTCCTTAACATTCAATAGTAAACAAGTAATATTTCATCTGGAGGCCACAATTCATCCATTTATCAACATCGATATAATATTACCCTGACTCAAGTATGCTGCTGCTTTTTATTCTACATCAGGTTTAAATAGCCAACGAACTTATGAAAAGTTTCTCAACATTATTAAAAGTCAGGGAAATTTAAAATAAAACCAAAAGATTACACATCCAGCAGATTGGCAAAGTTTCACATATTTAAATAATACCAAGTGTTGGCAAAGATACAAAGCAATAAAACATTTTGTACACTGCTGTTGGGAATATAATATAATATTTCAAAATCAGTTTGGCATTATCCAGAAAAGGTGAAGGTCTTCATTATACATGATTTAGTCACATATCCTAGAGAAAGACATGCACATTTGTACTGAGGGACATGTACAACTAGCATCTAAATAGTCAAATTTAGGACATCCCCAAAAGTCCATCAACACATCTGATTCTTACCAAAGACATTAACAAACATATAACAGCCATCCTTACCAACATATATTTGGCTGGCAATACTAAAAGGAAAAGGGTAATTGAGAGTAGAGGGAATTAATTTTCTACATAATTTAGATGACTTGAAATTATGAAAGCATTATTGATTAAGAAGAAAGTAGAGCAATGTAAAGTACCACATTTAGGCACAAAAATCTGTTAAATACTTGTAGTGTAATCTTGACTCATACATGCCTCCTATGAAAAGCTTTGGTGGACAAAAGTCAACAATGTACTATGATGTCAAATAAGTTCTGACTAATATATTTCAGGTTCTGTTTAAAAAGGCTAAAATTCTCAGACTAACAAATATAACAGTTGTCTTTTTCTCTTGTCTGGCTTGTCTATATTTGGAACAGCAGTTTCAGTTAAAAGGTCACATTTAGAGTTGCATTGACCTAAAGTTTGAGGACTCTGGGAATTATAGAAGAAAAGGAACATCTGAAGGAAAAAAAAAGATATTTAAGCCAACAGTAGACACTCAAACGTCTTCAGTATCTTCATAAGTAAATCTGCCCTCATGAGGAAGGCAAGATAAATATGTGAAAGTGTCTAAATTGAAAACTTACCGGAGATTCCTAAAGAAAGTAAATTTCCTTCCTTCTTTCTTTCCTTCCTTCCTTCCTTCCTTCCTTCCTTCCTTCCTTCCTTCCTTCCTTCCTTCCTTCCTGCCTTCCTTCCTT
>PVIY010009847.1:47404-71156 GCA_004026745.1 Myrmecophaga tridactyla | reverse complement strand
AAATTCAAAAAATTTTTCTGAATACTCAAGTATTCTGAAGGTAGGCACTTTGTTTAGCATAAGAAATCCTCACTTAGTAAATTTAGGCAGCTAACTTGTGAGTTTGTATTTTTCCCCTATCATGGAGGAAGCAGATGTGTATAGTATGTGTCATTACTGTGTAATTTTATCAGTTGTAGAGAGAAATACTAAAATTTCAATTTCAAAACAGAAGACATTTTTATTTTGTTCACATGTCACTAAACATTTGGTAATTGTATCCACTAGCTAAGTAGAATTTTTGAACTAAAAAATAATAATTTTATTTTTTTTCTTTATTAAAGAAGTTATAGGTTAACCGAATACTTGTGCATAAAATACAGGATTCTTAATACACTTAGTATAAAGGTGGAACATTTGTTACAATAGATAGGACATTTTTATAATTTTACTATTGACTAAAATCCATGGTTTAAACTAGGTTCCCTTTTTGCATAGCGTAGTTCCATGGAGTTTGAAAATTACAATTTTGTGCTATTTTCACAATGATCCATCACTAAAGCATTTCCATCATTCCAAAGAGGAAGCCCCGTACATTTGATTTTTAGGCTGTATGGTGGGGGTCACACTGCATTTTTTTTAATATGACTATCTCATTATTGCAGCACATTTGTTGATTTTTGTGTATGTATGTGGGGGAATGACATGGGCCACAAAATATAACTAGGTCTCCCACATGGCAGGTAAGAATTGCCCTGTATATTATAAATCTTAACTTTCCATTCTCTATCCCATCTCGTCTCCTGGTAACCTATATTCTAGATTCTGACTCCTTAAATTTGCTTGTTCTAGTTATTTCAAATCAGTGAGATAATACAATATTTTTCCTTTTGTGTCTGACTTATTTCACTAAGCATAATGTCTTCAAGTTTCACCCACTTTATTGCATATATGATGAATTAATTCCTTTTTACAACTGAGTAATATTCCATTGTATGTGTATATTGTGTTTTTTATCCATTCATCAGTTAATGGACACTTGGGTTGTGTCCATCTTTTGGCAATTGTGTATAATGCCGCTATGAACATTAGTGTGCAAATATCTGTTCAAGCCCTTGCTTTCAATTATTTTGGGTATAAACCTATTAGTGGACTGCCAGGTCATTCAGCATTTCTATAATTTACTTTCTGAAAGAAATGCCAAACTGTTCTCCATAGAGCTACAGCATCTTACATTGCCACTAACAGGGAATGAGTGTTCCTGTTTCTCCATAACCTCTCCAACACTTACTTCCTTTTTCTAAATATCAGCCATTTTAATGCGTGTGAAAGGGTGTCTCATTGTGGTTTTGATTTGCATTTTCCTGATTGTTAATGATTTTTCACTTCTTTTCCTATGCTTTCCGACCATCTCTATATCTTCTTTGGAGACATGTCTTTCTAAATCTTTGCTCATATTTTAATTCTGTTGTTTGTCTTTTGTTTATAAGGTGAAGGATTTCTTTATATTTTCTGGATATTACCTTTATCAGAAATGTGAGAAGTATTTTCTTCCATTATGTAGGCTGTTGTTTTACATCCATAATAAATTCATTTTAGGCACAAAATCTTTAAATTCTGATGGAGTCTCATTGCTTTATTTTTTCTTTTATTGCTTGTTCTTTGGGTGTAAAATCTAAGAAACTATTTTCTAACACAAGATTCTGTAGATGCTTTCCTATGTTTTCTACTAGGAGTGTGATAGCTATAGCTCCCATATTTAGGTTGGGTCCATGTTGAGACGGTTTTTGTATGAAGTATGAGTTAGGGGCACCTCCAACTTTTTTTTTTTTGCAATTGGGGATACCGTTTTCCCATCCCCTTTTACCAAAGAGACTATTCATTCCCACTGAGTGGTTTTTGCTTGCTTGTCAAAAATCAACACACCAGGCTGGGCCACGGTGGCTCACTGGCCTGCCATGCCAGAGACCTAGGTTTGATTCCCGGTGCCTGCACATGTTTTAAAAAAAAATGAAAAATAAAAAACCAACAGGCCATAAATGAGGGCTGATTTCTGAGTTCTCATTTCAATTCCATTGGTCTAATATGTCTGTCTTGTTTCCTTAATGTAAGCATTTAGAGTTTTAAATTTTATCTCAGTCTTGTATTTCCTGTATGCCATAAGTTTTGGTATATTTTATTTTCATTTTTATTCACCTTTCACTTCAAGATATTTTCTAATTTGTGATTTCTACTGTAACTCAATGACTGTTTCAGAGTACATTGTTGAATTTCCTCATATTTGTGAGTTTTCCATTTCTACCTTTTTAATCGATTTCTAGCATATTTCTAATGTGTTCAGAGTATATATATTTTATGACTTCAATATTTTTGTTTTGCATCTTTATACATGATCTTTCCTGGAGAGTGACCCATGTGCACTCAAGAAGAATTTGTATGTTCAATGATCCATGCTCAAGAAGGGAGACTATATAGGAGGTGGAATCCACTGCTGGATATAAAAGGTTTTGGGTGATTTAGCGATAACCTCACAGCCCCATGCTGAGAACTGAGCAAACCACAAATACCATATAGTAACCCAGAGTCTTAGGACATAGACGTCTTTTTGTTTCTCAACTCATATAGTTTTTTCTTTGTCCCATTTATACTTCTGTTTTAGGCCCCAAAGGAAGACAATGCTCAGAAATTCTAAAATGGCATTATTTGGGTGGAACCCCAGGATGGCAGTCACTCTGTCTCCTTGGTCTTCTAGTGTCCCAGGGTCTAACTTGGTGCCTGATATCCAGGAGGGGCTCCAGGAGTCACTGCTGAAGGGGAGAATCATGAGGTCTGTCCTGGGGACCTGCCTGGACACATGAAGGAAGTCAGGCAGGGAGAGAGGAAACAAGGACATCCCTGTCTAGTTCCAGTTCCACCATTGGCTGCTGCTGGGACCTGTGCAGGTCTTTCATGTCTCACTACCTCAGTTTCCTCCTCCAGGCTGTCTGACCTTGGGAGACCTGAATGCAGACACATTCCCTAAGTAAATTCTGTACCTGGTTTGACTGTAGTCACCCCCTCGCCAATGCTCTCCACAATGCCGGCTCCCTCGTGGCCTAATATCACAGGAAGTGTTACAATAAAATCCCCATTAACCGCATGGTCATCTGAGTGACAGATTCCTGTGGCCACCATCTGTGAGGGGAAGGGGAAATAATCATATTCAAAAAAATTATGGCCCTAGATAGACTTAATACATCCAATTTAGAAGTCAGGCTTCTAAAGAGTTGTAAAAAATTTCTGTAATTCCTACTCTTCCTGAATAGGCGTTTGTTTACACCTGGGAGTATTCAGTTTAAAATCTTCCATCAATTTCCTTTCCAGAATTATACAATCTGGAATAATCTGAAAGGCAATTCTTTCTGTAACAGGCAAATCTTATATAAAATACAGTAATGCATGCTCTCTGCAGAAATAAAAATGGTTCATTAACAACCATAAGTTTAAATTTTCAAACATCAACTGGTAATTTCATTTGAAGTCTTGATAAATTTACCTTTGCATTGTATTTCTGTACAAACATATATATGTTTTATTTGTTGGGATTTCACACCATGATTTTACTGCGATTATATTGATCACTTTACAAAATTTAACAATGAATGCCATTCATATCTTTTCTTCACAAAGAATGAAATTAAATTGTAGTTATTACCATACTTTATGTTAAAAGCTTCTTTTAGTGGACATTTGGTGATTCCCACTTTTTAATATTTGATTTGTAAAATCAAAATGAAATAAAAGTAGAAACAATTTTCACCTTAATACGAACTTCATAGGCCTTGGGTGGTGCAACCTCCACCTCCTCAATGGAAAAGGGTTTCTTTAGGTCCCAAAGCACAGCTGATTTGCATTTTATTACCTGGACAATCAAACCGAGATAATATATGTTTTCATAATCTTCAAGTCAGTTATTGTTTTTCCATCTTTGCAATGAAAGAATTAGTCCTTAGCTAACACAGACAACTGCTATATTGAAATGAAAAAGTTCTGGTTTGGAAAACAGTAAAAATATTTTTTTAAAAGTCTGAAGAGCAATAACATAGAGAAATTGAAGCAGAATTAGACAATATGAGAACTTGAGATAAAGTTGAATACATTTTTCGAAGTCATTTTTACATATCTTTTTTTTTCCTCTCTAAGGATATTTATTATTGATACATTCTAATGCTCTCCTGCAATACATTGTGGCTTTTTAAATGTAATTTTACTGAAGTATATTCTTAATATATCTCAATATGCTCTCACATACCATATAATCCTCCAAAGTATAAAATCAGTGGTTCACGATATCATCATATAGTTGTACATTCATCACCACAATCAGTTTGTGAACATTTTCATTACTACAAAAAACTAAAAATAATAAAAATAAAAAACACAGAAGAACACCTACACCATCCCATTCCTCTTAATCACCCCTCACCCATTTTTAATTTATTTTTAGTGTTTATTCTTACTCATCTGTCCATACACTGGATAAAGGGAGTGTTAGTCACAGGGTTTTCACAATTACATGATCACACCATCAAAGCGCTATAGTAATGTCATCATATTTAAGAATCAAGGCTACTGGACTACAGTTCAATAGTTTCAGGTATTTCCTTCTACCTCTTCTACTATACTAAAAAATGAGAAAAGGATATCTATATAATTTTTAGAAATAAACTCCAGAATACCTCTCAACTTTATTTGAAATCTCTCAGTCACTGAATCTTATTCTGTTTCATTTCTCTTCCCTCTTTCATCAATAGGGGTTTCTCAATCCTGTGATGCCAGGTCTAGGCTTGTCCCTGGAGTTATGTGCCATATTGCCAGGGAGATTTACACTCCTGAGAGTCATGACCCTGATGGGGAGGAGAGCAGGGAGTTTACCTGAAGAGCTGACTTAGAGAGAGAGAGAGTCCACATCTGAGCAAAAAGAAAGGGTCTCTGGGTGACTCTGGCATAATTATACATATGCTTAGCTTCTCCTTTGTAGAAGTAAGTTTCATAATGGCAAGTCCCAAGATCGAGGCCTTGGCCTATTAAATTGGTAGTCCACAATGCTTGTGAGCATATTAGGTTTTCCCCAAGTGAGAAAGTTTAATATTTCCACCTTTTTTCCCCAGTACCTCAAGGGAACTTTGCAAATACTTTCTTATTTTCTACTCAGATTACTCTGGGATGTACCAGAGTGCAAACCAAAAACATTTCCCTCCTTATTCAAGTTTCCATGTAATTATGATGTTCAAATAAACTAGACATACAACTTAAATTTGATAGTGTGCTACAGAAAATACTAATTTTTCACCAAATACACATCTCTTCCTTTAGTCTTACATGGAAGTTGAAGTCTAAAATGCAGTGAATATACTACTTTACATTGTACTCTGTTTTACTTAGAGAGAGTTCACATCCAAGCAAAAAGAGAGGGTCTCTGGGTGACTCTGGCATATTATATGCATGCTTAGCTTCTCCTTTGCAGAAGTAAGTAGGACTAGTAAGATCTAATCCTAACCAGATCAGCTCTATTCATATCTCTCATTGAAGTCTGATCTCTTTTTCAGCTTTTAAACAGTTGCTGCATGGGGTAATGCTGACTTGCACAGCTGCAGTACTCTAGCTCTTTATCTCAGGTGTCACACAGATAACTGAGGTTCCAGGGAATGACGAGGTTTTATGCAAAGAGTTCAACATCTGAGAATTTAGAAGTAACCATTACAACTTGGGAATAAACATAACTGCTGTAAGAGCCTACAATCTAGTAACATTTACAATAAGCCTTCTGCTGATAACCTATGCTCTCAAATTCAATTCTCAAAGTTTGCACCTTATACTTCATCCATTTTAGTGAGGAGGTATAATGTTTGTCTTTTCATTTCTGGCTTATTTCACACAACATACTGTCCTCAAACTTCATTCAATTAGTTGCTTACCTCACAGCTTCATTCATTCTTGTAGCTGCTTAATATCCCATTTTATGTATACACATATTTTGCCCTTCCATTTACGAGTTAGTGTTCCCTTAGCCCACCTTCATCCATTGCAAATCCCAAATACTATTGCCATAAACAACAGTGTGCAAATGTCTGCAATGCATTGTTGACCCACAGCTGTTGGCTGGTAGATGAAATCCACTGTCACTGTAATTTCATTAATTTTGACAAAAAGATTGGCCATTTTAGTACAACCTAGTGCACTCTGGCTCAAATTTTTCCTTAAGCAAAAGAATCTGAATTTGTGATACTAGATACTATAGTTTCCTTCCTAAGAAAACTTTTCTTCATCTCTTTGTTTCCCTGTGTATTAGTTAGGGTTCTCTAGAGAAACAGAATCAACAGGGAACACTTGCGAATATAAAATTTATAAAAGTGTCTCACGTGACCGCTAGTCCAAAATCCACAGGGCAGAATGTGAAACGACAACTCTGATGGAGGGTCTGGATGTACTCCACAGGAGAGGCTCACCAGTCGAGACTGAAAGGGCCTGTCTCTTCTGAATCCTCCTTGAAAGGCTTCCAGTGATCAGATTAAGCATTACTGATTGCAGAAGACACTCCCCTTTGACTGATTACAAATGGAATCAGCTGTGGATGTAGCTGACATGATCCTGATTCAATTCTATGAAATGTCCTCATCACAACAGACAGGCCAGCACTTGCCCAACCAGACAAACAGGTACCACCACTTGGCCAAGTTGACACATGAATTTAACCATGACAGCCCAACCCTTGTCAACTTGGCAGTTATACATACCACCTTAAACCATACCAAATTTCTAAATTAAAAAACAATAAAACACACATTTTTTCTTTCACCTAACAATACTCAACTGTCCTCCATATAACTGGAAACACATTAAATCTTTCCAGAATAGGGTGCAAATCCTTGGGTAATATTCATTCTTAAACTTGATATCTTACAACTTAAATAGTATAACATGAACAAAACAGCATTACAGTCCTCATTTCTGTAACTGATCACGTGATCAAAGTTCACATTTATTACTACCTCCTTCCACTACCCATTCCATCTTCCCTTTACCATCAGTAAAAACTTCAGTTGGCCGTAGTTCTTTGCCTGGTGGGGTGACCCAAACCATCATTCCTGAAGTTTCAGAGCCATTGGTAATTCTGCCTGAATTGGGTTGTTGCAGTTTTCCATTGATTTTACTCACAGGGCATGTTAGTACCAAGAGATGCCCTAGGGGATCTCTTATATTCCAAGAAAAGTCTTCTTTACCCCCATTATGTAGTTGCAGTCCTACTTCTCCCTGATAGTCAGGGCCAATCATCCCAGACAATAATGTAATCCCCTTCTTGGCTTGTTGATTCAGGGGCATGAGGGGCCCAAAGTGACCAGGTGGCAGTCTTATATGCCAGTTCAATGGAATCATTGTTTCTCCTGGAGGAAGCATGCCCTGTTTTGGAACATAAACCTGTAGACCAGCAGAGCTCAGGGTCACGGGGACAGGAACCAAAAATTTTCCTAGTGGATCACTAGGGGTAATAGTGAGTGGTACCACTCCCATTTCCACCCCTTGGTTCCTGGACCCATGGATCCTGGCTAAGGGAGAAACAGCACCATACAGTGGACGCTGATTCAGAGCATATACAGCTCCCTGGAGAACATTACCCCAGTCTTTCAAGGTATTGTCACCTAGTTGGCACTGCAATTGAGTTTTCAAAAACCCATTCCACCGTTCTAATAATCCAGCTGCTTCTGGATGATGGGGAACATGGTAAGACCAGAGAATTCCATGAGCATGTGCCCATTCCCACACTTCATTTGTGGTGAAGTGTGTTCCTTCATCAGAAGCAATGCTATGTGGAATACCATGACGATGGATAAGGCATTCTGTAAGCCCATGGATGGTGGTTTTAGCAGAAGCACTGCATGTAGGGAAAGCAAACCCATATCCAGAGTATGTGTCTATTCCAATTAGAACAAATTGCTGCCCCTTCCATGAAGGGAGTGGTCCAATATAATCAACCTGCCACAAGGTAGCTGGCTGGTCAACTCAGGGAATTGTGCCATAGCAGGGGCTGAGTGTGAGTCTCTGCTGCTGGCAGATTGGGCACTCACCAGTGGCTGTAACCAAGTCAACCTTGGTTGGCCCATGCATAACCTCCATTCCTACCACCATGACCACTTTGTTCATGAGCTCATTGGGCAATGACAGGAGTTGCTGGGGAAAGAGGCTGATTGGTTTCCACAGAATGGGTAATCTTATCCACGTGGATATTGAAATGTTCCTCTGATGAAGTCACCTCCTGGTGTGCATTCACAGGGGACACAAATATCTTCATGTTTAAAACCCACTCAGAAAGGTCTGTCCACATACTTCTTCCCTAGACCTCTTTGTCAGCAATTTTATGATTATGGTCTTTCCAAGTCCCTGACATCCAGCCAAACCATTAGCAACAGCCCATGAGTCAGTATACAAATGTACCACTGGCCAGTTTTCCTTCCAAGCAAAATGAACAACCAGGTGCACTGCTCGAAGTTCTGCCCACTGGGAAGATTTCCCCTCATCACTGTCCTTCAAGGACACCCCAGAAAGGGGTTGTAATGCTGCAGCTCTCCACTTTCTGGTGGCACCTGCATATCATGATGAACCATCTGTAAACCAGGCCTGAGTTTTCTCTTTCTCAGTCAATTCACTGTTAGGAACACCCCAGCGGCCATAGCTCTGGTCTGGGAAAGAGAAGGTAATGTGGCAGGAGTGGAGACCATGGGCATTTGAGCCACTTCTTCATGTAACTTACTTATGCCTTCAGGACCTGCTCTGGCCCTATCTCATATATACCATTTCAATTTTACAATAGAGAGCTGCTGTGCATGCTCAACTTTATGGCTTGGTGGGTCAGACAACACCCAGCTCATGATAGGCAACTTGGGTCTCATGGTAACTTGGTGGCCCATGGTTAAGCATTCAGTCTCTACTAAGGCTCAGTAGCAGGCCAAAAGCTGTTTCTCAAAAGGAGAGTAGTTATCTGCAGCAGATGGTAAGGCTTTGCTCCAAATCCTAAAGGTCTGCATTGTGATTCTCCTATAGGGGGCTGCCAATGGCTCCAGAAAGCATCTCTATTTGTCACTGACATTTCCAGCATCATTGGATCTGCTGGATCATATGGTTCAAGTGTCAGAGCAGCTTCTACAGGAAGCTGGACCTGTCGCAGAGCCTCCTCTTGTTCAGGTCCCTACTCAAATTAGCAGCTTTTCTGGTCACTCGATAACTGGGCTGGAGTAGCACACCCAAATGAGGAATATGCTGTTGCCAAAATCCAAAGAGACAAACTAGGCATTGTGCTTCTTCTTCAGTCATAGGAGGGGCCAGATGCAGCGACTTCTCCTTCACCTTAGAAGGAATATCTCGACATGCCCCATACCACTGAACACATAGAAATTTCACTGAGGTGGAAGGCCCTTGTATTTTTATTGGATTTATCTCCCATCCTCTGGCACACAAATGCCTTACTTGTCAGTCTAGAGTAGTTGCTACTTCTCGCTCACTAGGTCCAATCAACATTATGTCATCAATATAATGGACCAGTGTGATGTCTTATGGGAGGGAGAGACGATCAAGTTCCCTGTGGACAAGATTGTGACATAGGGCTGGAGAGTTGATATACCCATGAAGTAAGACAGTGAAATTATATTGCTGACCTTGCCAGCTGAAAGCAAACTGTTTCTTGTGGTCCTTACTAATAGCTATTGAGAGAAAAGCATTTGCCAGATCAATAGCTACATACCAGGTACCAGGGAATGTACTGATTTTCTCAAGCAATGACACCACATCTGGAACAGCAGCTGCAATTGGAGTTACTGCCTGGTTGAGCTTACAATAATCCACTGTCATCCTCCAAGAGTCATCTGTATTCTGCACAGACCAAATAGGAGAGTTCAATGGGGATGTGGTGGGAATCAATACCCCTGCATCCTTCAAGTCCTTAAGAGTGGCAGTAATCTCTGCAATCCCTCAAGGAATCTGGTATTGCTTCTGATTTACTATTTTGCTAGCTAGGGGCAGTTCTAGGGGCTTCCACTTGGTCTTTCCCACCATAATAGCCCTCACTGCGTGAGTTTGAGAGCCAATGTGTGGATTCTGCCAGTTGCTCAGTACGTCCATACCAATTAAATATTTTGGAACTGGGGAAATAACTACAAAATGGGTCTGGGGGCCCACTGGACCCACTGCAAGATGACCTGAGCGTAAATTCCATTGATCACCTGGCCTCCATAAGCCCCCACTCTGACTCTTGGACAAGAGTGATGTTTTGGGTTCCCTGGAATTAGTGTCACTTCTGAACCAGTGTCTAATAATCTCCAAAATATCTGATCATTTCCTTTACCCCAATGTACAGTTATCCTGGTAAAAGGCCATCGGTCTCCTTGGGGAAAGTATGGAGGATGATTAACAGTATAAATTTGTGGCAGTGTAACAGGGTTCTCTCTCAAGGGGCTCTGGGTCTATAAACTGTCATGAGTCTGGAAATTGATTAAGGGGGCATGACTCTGTGTTTTTCTAATTCAGGTTAGACTTAGGTTCACTTGACTAGAAAGCTTTTGTTTATACAGCTCGAACAGGAATTTAGTAGACTGCCCTTCTATTGTGTTTCTAGGTCCCCATGATTTACTAGCCAATGTCACAAATCTCTGTGAGTCATATAATTTTGATGCCTGCTTTGAGTTTGCTGTTTATTTTCATAGCCACCTCCACCCTGTCTTTGGTGATTAAGTGCTGCCTCCTGGCTTCTGCCAACTAGGGATGCAGTCATCCCCATTGTGTTTAAGGATTCCAGCTCAGTGACAGCAGTTCCTACAGAGAAGTGCAACCACAGAGCTCTTCAAAGATGATGGTGCTAGTCTCACAAATTTATTTCTCACTGTTCTGGTAAAGGTGCATCCTCTGGACTTTCCTGGGGTGTAAGAGCAGGCTTTACATGATAAATCCACTCTAGCATTCCAATCTCTCTAAACCTCTGGGCCCCCTCATCTACTTTATACCAGGGTAGTTCTGGCATTTCAACCTCAGGTAATGTTGGTCACCTTTTGATCCATGTTTCAACCAACCATCCAAACAAACTGTTAATACTGTTTCTAACACCTTGAGCTATAACATTGAATGCAGAATTTCTACTTGGTGGGCCCATATCAATAAATTCAGCCTGATCCAGCCTTATATTCCTCCCACCATTATCCCACACCCTTAAAATCCATTGCCACACATATTCCCCTGATTTTTGTCTATATGAATTGGAAAACCCACACAGTTCCTTTGGAGTATAACATACTTCCTCATATGTGATACTTTGTACCTCATCTCTAGGGGCCTGTTGGAACTTTAGTCTAGTTATAGGTCTGGAAGAAATGAGGGGTGGTGCAGGTGGGTCATGAAAAGAATTAGAAATATCTTCTGAGCTATTTGCTTCCAGGCCTCCATTTGCAGTTTCATCTGTTGAAACAGGATTAATCATTCTAGGGCTAATTACTTCAGGAGGAATTTGGGTGGCCAATTCCTGAATGCAGGCTGGAGGTGGGGCTGTTATGTCCTTAGTGCACACTATCACAGGATTATCTGGAAAAGACTCAGCATGATCTAGGGTTTCAACCTCACCCCTGACATCATTATCAATCCATATGTCACCATCCCATTTTTCAGGGTCCCACTCCTTTCCAATCAATGCCCTCACTTTAATGGCAGACACCATGCAACATTGAGATTTCAGTTTACTTTGCAAAGTTGCTACTCTAACAATAAGATTCTGAGTATGATTTTCAGAGATATGAAGTCTACGGCTACAGGAAATAAGATTTTCCTTTATGATACTCATAGAAACGTCTACATCTGTTGGATGGTGCTTAAGCTTCTCATTTGAAGCCTTAAGCCCATCCCTTTCACTCTTTAATGTAGCCAGAGTATCTAACAACAACCAACCAACATCTCTATACCTCTTATTTCTACAAAACTCTGTAAAGGTGTAAAAAACATTATCCCCTAAAGCCTGGCTTCGTAGAAGCAAAGCATTAGGAGAATCGAATGGTGATATTTTCACTATCTCTTTTGCCAACTCACTCCATGGACTGAGAGTGTCATTCTGATTATGGAATCAAAGTCTTTAGTGCCTTTGAGTCCAGTCAGAGTAGAAAACCATTCATAAAAACCCATTTTTAAGATTCTGTTTCTTAAGAACCACTCCTGGTACCAAGATGTATTAGTTAGGGTTCGCTAGAGAAACAGAATCAACAGGGAACACTCGCAAATATAAAATTTTAAAAATGTCTCACATGACCGTGAGTCCAAAATTCACAGGGCAGACTGTGAAGCTGACAATTCCGATGGTGGGTTTGGAGGAACTTCACAGGAGAGACTCACCAGCCAACACAGGAAGGGCCTATCTCTTCTAATTCTCCTTAAAAGGCTTCCAGTGATCATATTAAGCATTACTGATTGCAGAAGACACTCCCCTTTGGCTGATTACAAATGGAATCATATGTAGATGTAGTTGACATGATCATGATTCAATTCTATGAAATGTCCTCATTGCAGCAGACAGGGCAGCACTTGCCCAACCAGACAAACAGGTACCACCACTTGGCCAAGTTGACACATGAACCTAACCATGACACCATGCTTCCTTCTTTCTTCTTTTCCCTTCCCACCATTTCTGTTTGCATTACTAATTTGGAACATTGCTTTTGTGTATCTATGTTATTATCTAAATTATGTGTAACATCTCCTTCAGAATGCATTTAAAGCTAAAGAGTGAAAAATACAAAGACATGCTTGCACAAGAATACATGTATATTTTCAAATCAGAAGACCTGTGCGCATGTATATATTTCTAGCTCAGGTAGATTTACCATTAGTGTTTTTCTAAATAAGAGTTAAACATATGTTTTCAATATTTGAGAAGGTCCTTAAACCCTGTTTTCAAAGGGGCAAAGTTTGTGCAGGAAAGAGTGCTTTTATAAATAGTGAAAATGCATAGCTGCAAGTGTGATAAAATCAAATCAATTGAGGTGTTTTTTTTCTTTTTTGGCATCAGCAGGCTCCAGGAATCGAACATGGGTCTCTGAAATTGTAGGTGAGAATTCTGCTGCAGAGACACTGTTGCACTTCCCTAACTGAGTTTCACTCCTTTGAAATTTATTTCCATTATTCATTTTTCATATCTTTTCAATTTTTAGGCTTTTTGCTACAGCCAATATCCTGATAAATACTAACATACTTGGGAAATGTACACTGATGGCAGTGGTTTCTGAGTGTTGGTGCCTGTGACTGACAGGCACACTAGGTCCTGTCCCAGGGATTTTTAATGTTGATCTTTTACTCTTACAGGAATGCTACCAGGGGACAGATATTGATTCTGGCTTTATTTTACAGACACAAATATTGAGGCTTAGATTGATTGAGTAGTTTTCCCAAGTCACAAATCTGGTTGTTCCAAGAATTCAGATATATTCATCATTATCTTTTCATTACCACATAACATATTTAAATTATAGCTTCTGAATACGAAATCAATTCTTGATGAAAACATCTCTAATTTAGGTTTACAAATTAGTCATGATAGGTTGGATAAATGATCATTCTAACTAGTGTGCATTTATTTCAAGGAAGGAGAGAAATATTCAGAGACAGAGATGATATATATTTTGGTAAAGATAAGTGGGATTAACATATTTCTGCACAGTTTAAGATGCATTGTATCTTATAGCATAATCGTATACTGTATCTAACTATTTGTTGTTTCTAATTTAGAAACAAAACCACTATTATTCATTAAAACTGTACCCATGTATTTATTATACAATAAACTTAAATTTTTATATTTATTTATCATATAATGTGAAGATATATCAAAGGTAAACTTTTTTTACTTTGCTTACTTTTCCTGCTGTGCTCATGTTGTGTCTGTCTTCTCTACACGCCAGGACACTTGTAAATTCTTGTGGACTTCCTTCCTATTTGAGGATGCAGAGCATATATTGTGTCAAACATTTTGCTTGCATGAAAAACACTTATTTCTACCCTTGTGATCTGGGATTTTTAAGCCCCACCCACCAGTTTATAATCAGACCAAGTTGAATCACTTATGAAAGGACTCTGTACCAGGGTACAAAAGTGAACTCTGATTGCAACATGCCAAATTCAGATGCAGTATCATGATTTCATTGGGTAAAATATTTCTACACACTTAAATGTTAATTATATTCTCTATTTATTCTACTTTGTATTTCTACTTCCTCAATCCCACGAAGGCAGTTCAGTGTTCTGGAGTCTCTATGCCTACATTAAACTACAACAGCCACTCCATTTGCTGCAGTTAGATATGAGGAGAGAAGAAGCAGGACAGATGAGACAGAGCTCAGAGAGCACTACCAACTAGAAGAAGGTCTTGACTCCCCACTCTTATCTTCAGAGCAGGTCAGACACCCGAAAGGTCATAGCAAGGTGGTCACTGTCCCTGGCATTTCTGGCCCACTCAATACCAGTCAACCATGACTGTGAACCTCTCCATGCCAGGCAGTCATCTAGGTAGTGTGGGGATGGCCAAGGTGAGTAAGAGATGGGCTCTCCCTAGACCACGAGTCAGTACTGGGCAGTGGCTGTGTTCATCTTTGGGTCTATGCAGACCTGGTTTTTTAGTGGCTGTGTGAACCAGGACATATGATTTGTATGGTTTGTGTCTTAGTTTCCTCAAGACTAGATGAGCTTGAATAATAGTACCTATTTTAAAGAACTGGGGAATAAATGAGAAAAATCTGTGAGGTATGTTCTGAAGATGGAAAAAGCTCAATAAATGGGGACCATACTTATTATTCAAAAAAAATAATGTCACCATCTATAGACAATTGAGACAAAAAGGCAAGCAATTCATTTTCATGTCAGCCTATTGAGGAAAAACTGTACTTTAGGGACAAGATAGTACTGGGATCAGGGCTATGGTAGGGTGGCATAGTGCCGAGGATGGTAGAATCTGACTCTAAAAAGGAGGATTTGGGGTGGACCAGCATTTGAAATAAAATTTAAATTATCTTGGAAAATAGAGAGAACACTCACATTTAAATTTCTGTTGTCTTAGATTGTTTGTAGCTAGTATGTGTAGGGTTCCCAGGTAATAAGAGTTTGATTTTTCTCTTATCTGCACTTGAAGTCCTATAAGCCATGGTGCATATTGTTATTTGATTAGATGTAATCTTTCTCATGGATATTATAATATAAAAGGTATATCTCTGTAGAATTTCTTAGGTTGCAATCTTACTCACACTGGTTCATGCGGTGTGAATAATATGTTATGATGTAGTTGTGAGACACACCAGGGCTGGAAAGCATTTCTGCAGCAGAGAAGCAAGGGAGGTCCTTTGATTTCAGGGTGCTACTAGTTAGGAAAGCTTTGAGGAGAGAAGAGAGCCCCAAAACTTTTCTCTTCACTCCAGGCCCTTTTACAACTTATGTCAAACTCTAAGCCTCTCATCTACCTCCTTCATCCTTAATATCCATGTTCTTTCAAAATTTACATCTCTGCCATCCTCCAAATCTAGCCCCTTCCTCATTCAAGCCCTCTCTCACCAGGATCTTTATCCACTTTTCCAGTTCTTGGCTTTGATAACTCTGACCCAAAGTGAGACCCAGGTCAAGTCCTTACTTGTGGTGATATGGTCACTCCATCTCAAAGTCATCCTTGGCTCCCGGCATCCTGTTTAGTTCTCACATCCCTTCTCTGGCATTGGGCCTCATACCGTTCTCTTGTTCCCAGTTTTCAGTATGGAGGCCAACTGCTCAAACTGTACTGGAAATTTATGGTCATAGACTTTTTAAATTTCATTTATAGTCTCAATTACAACTAGTATAATGCCATTATACAACACGTATTTAATTATTGTTGATTTATACTCATTTACCTTACAACAGGATACATAATAATATCATAATGAGTAAGATCCAGGGTCTTCTTGTTAGTATTTGAAGATTAGCCATGGGTCAGGAGAGTTCAGGTAAACAGCACAGAAAATCTCCTACAAAGAATGAACGGGTCAGTGCCAAGAGACCCTAAAGTGGAGTTCAGAGGAGGTTCACACCAGCTTATCTGTTCATTTGAGATTCCCAGAACTTGACTCAATGGCTGGCAAACTATGCATGCTCAGATATTAATTGACACAATTGATGGAATGACTTCTACTTTTTCCAGAAGGCTTGAAAGAAAGTAAGAAATTTATTAAGAATTGTCTCAAACTTTGTGTTGGAGATGAGAAGTATAGATAGATTCAATAGTGGGAATAAAGAAATTTGTACAAATCACTTTCTTTTAATCCTCTCTTTTACATGATCCAAAGGTCTCAGGTTCTGTGGGCTCTGTTTGTTCTGATGGCTCTCTCTGCTCCTAAGTGTTTTCAAAATGGTTCCCTCTTAAAGGGCTCTAGTAAGCAACCCACCTTGAATGGGTGGAGATGTATCTCCATGGAAACCATCTAATCAAAAATTACAACCACATTTGGGTGGGTTCCATCTCCATGGAAACAATAAAAATATCCTTCCCAGCAATACTGAATGAGAATTAAAGAACACAACTTTTCTGGGGTAGATACTAGCTTCAAACTGGCACACATGGCAAAAGTGAGTTTGTAGTTGTGATTATGTTAAGGACTTTAAAATAAGGAGGGTATCCTGAATTACCATGATGAACCCAGCCTAATTATATGCATCTTAAAATTAGAGAACCATCCCTGGCTGTCTTTAGAGAGGGAGATGTGATTTAGAGAGTCATGTTTGCTTCAGTTTTCTATTGTTGCTGTGACAAATTACCACATACTCTCTCTATAGGTTAGCAGGAAAACAGGAAATGGCATCCATGGTTTTCACACCTAATTCATTTCATAGAATTAATTATGAGATAGATATCACCTCAACCACTTTGTCAATGTAAACACTAAGGCTTCAACAATTATTCCTAAATTTCTCAAAGTAACACAGTCAGTGCTAGAACCAGAATTCTAGGAGAATCTCTTGCGTCTCAAGAATCTATGCATCTTCCATTAATCAGGATAGCAGCAGTATCATAATAACCAATATTCTTGTCACTTTTACTATTGCTAGGTGGAATTCTAATTGCTTAACATATCAACTAGTTTATTCCTCAGCATAACTTTTTGATGTAGTGATTACTATTATCCCTACTTTTCAGGAATGTTTTTCATCTGACTTGATCTTTTTTTTGTATAATGTATGGCAGGGTCACATTTCATTATTTTCCCATGTGAGTATCCCATTATTGTAGAACCATTTGCTGAATTTTTGTTTGTTTTGCTTATTTGTTTTTTTTTTTTGGGGGGGGGAGTGCATGGACCAGGAATTGAGCTAGGGTCTCACACATGGCAGGCGAGAATTCTACCACTGAACTAACCTTGCACACTCCATCTTGATCATTATTAAAGCTACTTTTTGGGTCTTCTAGGATAGTTCTCCACAACAAATCAATATTTCATCCATCTAAGTTGCTTGTAACACAGCTCAATTCTATGGAGAGTTGATGTACTTATTGGATATTGTATGCTCAGCCAAATATTCTACTTTATTTGACTTTTCCAATACCAGCTGGATAGGTTCTGCTTCTAATTACCTGCCTTCCTGGGAACTTCTCAACCTTGTCCTGAGGAATCACTTCATTCTTTCTTGGGTCAGAACCAACATTTTCCCTGTCCCATGTTTTTCTTTTTTTTTCCTTTCTTTTTTTTAAATTTATTTATTAATTAAAATATAAAGAAACAAATTAAAACATACATAATCAGTAATTCACAATATCATCACTTAGTTGCATATTCATCATTTCTTAGAACATTTGCATTAATTCAGAAAAAGAAATAAAAAGACAATAGAAAAAGAAATAAAATGAACACAGGAAAGAAAAAAAGATTATACCTACCATATCTTTTTAATGAACATATTTACTACATCGTGTGGGAGGCATTTCAGTAGCTAGATTCTGAAGAAAATGTTCAATAAGAGGTAAATCTCTTGAGATATTTTTGGGTTCTATTGGGTTTCCTTCCTATATGATAATTTTCACATATATTTCAGCCTTGTTAATTACATTCACAATGTTGTGTATTGATCACTCCATGCCTTACCAAAGCATTTCCATCATTACAAATAGGAACTTTATACAATTTTTTTTCAGCATGGGTGGGTTCCAAGAATTGAACCCGGGTCTCACATGGCAGGCGAGAATTCTGCCACTGAACCACTCTTGCATCGCCCACAGATAGGAATCCTATACATTTTAAGCCTTAACTTCCTATGTTCCCCGGTAACCTATATTCTAGATTGTGAGTCTATTTGTTTTATCATTGTAATTGTTTCAAATCCATGAGCTCACACAATATTAATCCTTTGTGTCTGGGTATTTCACTCAACATGATGTCTTGAAGTTTTATCCATGTTGTCATGTATCAAGACTTCATTCATTTTTATGACTGAATAGTATTTCATTGTATATATATGCTACATTTTGTTTAACCATTCATCAGTGGATAAACAATTGGGTTGTTTCCATCTTGAGGAAAATGTGGATAATGATGCTTTGAACATTGGTGCACAAATTATATGTTTGAATGGCTGTTTCAATTATTTGGAGTATATATTGAGGAGCGAGGAGTATATGTTGAGGAGGGTCTTACAGTATTTCCACAATTAACTTTCAGAGGAACAACCAACATGTCTTCCACAGCATCTGCAATATTTTGCATTGCCTCCTGCAATGATGAGTGTTCCCATATCTCGCACCCTCTTAAAACTTGTAATTTTCCATTTTTTTATGGTAGCAGCTTGGAATAGGTGTGAAATGGTATCTTGTGTCTTTTATTTTCATTTCTCTGATGGGTAATAATGTTGAGAGTGTTTTCATGTGCTTTCTGGGCATTTGTATATCTCTTTGGAGAGATGTCAATTCAAGTCTTTCATTTGTTCTAAAATTGGGTTATCTTTTTCTTGTTCAGTGAAAAGATTTCTTTATAGAGTATATAAAGCCTTTATTGTAGATATGGTTTCCAAATATTTTCTCCAATTGTGTAGGCTGTCATTTAATTTTCGTGGTCAAGTCCTTTCAGGCACAAATTTTAAATTTTGATTAGATCCAATTTATATATTACTTTTTGTTGCTTTTGTTTTAGGGGTAAATCTGAGAAACAAATGTCTAAGACAAGTTGCTGAAGATGCTTCCCTGTTTTCAGCTAGGAGTTTGATACCACTAGCCATTATATTTAGATCTTTAAAAGAGTTTTGGTTGATTTTAGTATAAGGTGTGATAGGCATCCTCCTTCTTTTTTGTGGAATGGAGATCTTGCTTTCCCGAACCATTTGCTAAAGAGTCTATTCTTCCCCAATTTTTTGTTTAAAGTTTGATTAAGATTGTGTTGTAACTATAAATCCATTTGGTAGTATTGATATCTTAGCAATATTTAGTCTTCTAAACCATGAATATGGCACGGACTTCCATTTATTTAGCGTTTCTTTGGTTTCTTTCAGCAATGGTTTGTAGTTTTCTTTATACAAGCCCTTTTGCAACCTTGGTTAGATTTATTCCTATATATTTGTTTCTTTTAGTTGCTATTGTGAATGAAATTATTTTCTTGATTTCATGCTCCCATAGTTCATTGCATGTGCATAAAAAGACTACTGATGTTTGGATGTTGATCTTGTACAGTGCCACTTTGTTGAATTCGTTTGTTAGCTCTAAGAGCTTTGTTACAGATTCCTCAAGAGTTCCCATATATATGATTATGGATTCCTCAAGATTTTCCATAAAATGATCATGTCATCTGAAAATCGAGAAAATTTTCCTTTTTCTTCTCAAATTTGGATGCGATTTATTTATTTATTTATTTATTTTGCTTAATTGCTCTGGCAAGAACTTCATAAAATGTTGGATAGCATTTAGTTGGCAATCTTGTCTTCCTTTAGATCTTACAAAGTTTTCAGTCTTTCACCATTAAGTAGTATTTTAGATGTGTACTCTTGCAGTATGCCCTTTACTGTGTTGAGAATAATTCCTTCTATTCCTAGTGTTCTAAGTGTTTTCATCAAGAAGGTGTGCTGGATTTTGTCATTGATTTTCATCACTTGTGATTGTGCTTTCTTCTCTTCACTCTTAATATGGGATATTACAGAGTTCTGGAGTAAAGTAGCAGGCTCCCTTTTTAATACTCACCTCCTGTCTGGTGCTCGAACACATCAATTTTATCTTCATCCTCCATTTACAACTATGCAGGTATGCCGGTTTCATTGATTAGCTGCCCATCAAATTGGAATCTGATCTGCCTCATTGACAAACCCTGTCGTTCACAATAGATTTTCATTAGTTTACTAAGTGGTGTATGCCTCTTCATTTTAAACTGCACCACAGAACCATCTTGCCCCACCACCTTCATATTAATATGATCATTGTTCTCAGTATTTACTCCTTCCTTGGACTTTCGTCTACCACGGGGAGAGCAGGAGTCTCCTTGGCTACTGCTTCCCAAAGAGGTACCAGGTCCACACCGTACGAGCACACAAGCAGCACCAGGAGCGGCAGAAAAAGGAGGCAGCAGTCCTCCAATGCCTTCTCAATATCCTTTATGTCATTATGAACAACCTTAATTCATTGTTTCACTTCTGTGTCTCTCCATGTAATTTAATTTTGTCATTTAGCTGAGTCATATCTGCCTGGCTCTTCTGTTTTAGACAGGGCATTTTAACGTCCTAATAAGGTTATTTTGCAGCTTTGTTTCCGTCTCTCATGTAAGATTTTGAATCTACTTAAAGATCGTCTTTTGCATTTGTTTTGTCAGTCCTTCCCTTTGAAACCAAGTTCTTAATCTCAGTGGGGAATTGCAATACTTCTTGGGGCTTTCTTTGAGAACTAGGCAGATACAGAATATGTCAAACTGCATTTTCCGCTTGTCCCCAGCAAAAGGCTCTCTTGAGTCTTCTTGTCCCCATAGGACAACCTGTCCCTGACTGCAGGTGCAATGTCTAGGGGCCAGTCAGTGCGTTCAGCTGGCCCTGCTCTCTCAGCCTCACCTCTCCATCTGGACACACCTGTGTTCTCTGGGCCTCCATGAGAGACGATGATTAGCATCAGGACCCAAATAAGTCTCTTTTGCTGGTTGGATGTTGGACCGGCACAATCCTACATCTCCCCCGCCTCCTTGGAGGCTCCTGGTCTTTGCCAAAAAAACAGCACCCACAACAGTGTGCCGCAGGGGGTGGGAGTAGGCACTACATCTCGACTAAGTGGAGTCCGGTGCACAGGAAAAGCACATCCGTTGTCTTCCAACTTTGCCACAGGAACTCCCAGCCACAGAGCCGAAGGGACAATCTTCCTAAGTCAGCTACAGCAGTCCGAAGAGTTGTGACTGAGTACATTCACCCTATTCTCTCCGTCCCAATTTTTCCAGTTTTTCTCTGAGGGCCTCCCTGTGTGGGTTAGAATGCCCTCCCTGGAACCACTGTCCCCATCATTTTCTATCGCGTCTCTCATTATAGAGAGCTGGGATGAATTCAGCCATCTTGCCTGAAGTCCGGATTTTCTGATATCTTGTGTGCAGCATAAATATTCAGCGGCCGTTAAAGACACTAGAAGATACAAATATAGACCGCTTCAAAGAAAATGCCAGAAACCAGAATTACTTGCATAAACTCAAAACATCTTCTCCCTTGAAGTCTCAAGGGTATAAATTGCAAACCTAATAAAGCTTATGATATTCGCATGTTAATAGCTCAAATATGTTAAGTCCTGAGAAAATTTTCATATATCAAGCCTTATATGGTTGTCTTAGATAACCTCAGTTTCTTCTATTGTCAACTAATAAAATTAACAATTATTCGTTTCTGAGAATCAATTCCCATAAATGGGAATTTAAATTTATTTTGGAGTTATCAAATGCTGGGTCATATAATTCATATTACTCTCAACCTTGATATTCATGCTGGATACATCATATTCATTCCTCTTTAAAGATATAATCTGCTCTTCAAAATGTCCACTGACAATACCAAAATAGTGAGGCATTATTTTTTACTCAAAAGATGTCAAAATCATTTCAATTCTTAAAGCTTTTTTTTTTCTTCTCCAAACAAGACAGCGTTGTCTCTGTATATTACACAGACATACTAGTATTTCTGATGGGCAGGTTGCCGAGGGTGGTTCTGCTAGGGAACAGGTTATGTTTGTCTCAAAGTTTTAATATGTATGTCCAATTGATTCTCAGAAACGTATAATTCATATTTCCAGTAGCAGTGTAAGCTAGTAGGTGAGTGGTGTTATCTGATGTTTAAAATGTTCTTTCACTGACCATTAACAGTGAAACTCAGCACTTTTGCATATGCTTGTTGACTATTTTTTTCTCTGGATTTCCATTATTTTTCAGTTTCCTATTCACTTTTATTTTTCTTATCAAGATATTAATTCTTAGCCAACCAAGTGACGTATAAAAATGCTTCCGTGAAAATGTTTAAGTCAGTATTTTCTTTATTTGAATTTGTATGTCCTATGAGAAGTTACAGAATGAAAACAATATATTTTCATATATCTTGCACATTTTCTCTTCTGAATGCATTAGTTCCATTTAATTGATTTAGAGCTTAGAGTTAAAATAAGAATTTTAATTCATTTTCAGCCATGTTGCTTTTCAAACACTGGTTTTGTCTCTTGTAAAAGGGAAGAAATCCTCAGCTTATAAGAAGTTGACCCAAAAGCCTAGTGCAAAACTCCAGAAATTTCTCCTTTACAGATATATCCAGTCAATAGTAAAATAGGGTTCATGGAGAGGTTTGGGGAACCAGGAAGTTCACTTGTAATGATGCTGAAGCCATTTGCCTCCTGACAGCATACTTGACCTCCACCTGAAAGGAAGTTATTTACCATTTTTGAAGACAGTGTATAGTTTGAAGATTTTATGTACCCCAGAAAAGGCCATGTTTTTTTAAACCCATTCCTGTGAATGTAAACCAACTGTGGGTGGGATATTTTGATTAGGTTATTTCAATTGAGATGTGGCCCACCTCATTCAAGGTGGGTCTTAATCCTGACAGTGGAGTCCTTCATAAGACGATAAAGGACACACAGAAAGAGCCCTGAGAGTATAAGGAGAAACTGTAGAGAAGCTGAGATACAAGGGCACACCTTCAGATGCTGATTGAAAAAAGCCACAGATAGAGAAACCAGAAGCTAAAGCATTGAAACCCAGGAAAGAAGGACCAGCAGACTGCATAGTGTTCCTTGATGTCTAACAGAGGAACCCAAGCTTGCTGGTACTTGGTCTTCAGAAAAGGCGTCATCCTGTCAATTCCTTAATTGGGACATTTTCATGTCCTTGGAACTGTAAATTTGTAAGCCAATAAGTTGTAATTGTTAGAAGCCAGTCCATTTCTGGTTCATTGCATTTCAGCAGTTTTAACAAATGAAAAAGGATTGTTTTCTTCCATTCGTGATACTCAGTTGGTGTTCATGTAAAATTGGCTTACCTAGCTGTGAATATGTGGAGTTTAGAGGTTCTGTCTTTTGTTTTTTGTTCCCTTTGTGCCTTGTTTAGTGAGTGAGGGTGAAGAATGGAGTTGGTTCCTGGTTCCAGTACATGTTTAATTTCAAAGCTGAAAACTCGGCAGCATAGCCCTTGGTCCTGCACTCTCCATGGTCAATCTAAATGCAAAAATTGGCCTGGTTACCATCTCATCACTTCAAATCTTTTTTTTTTTTTTTTTTCAT